>PVJH01011459.1:0-68662 GCA_004026705.1 Nesogale talazaci | reverse complement strand
TCTGCTCATGACATAAATATACTTAATGTCAAGCCACAAGTTACTTAGTTTTAACTCTTTCCAAAAAGCAGATGAGTTTTGAATAACCTAGACTACTGATCCTTCCTATTATAACCAAGTCAGCCATCATCTAGACATCTATTCTTCCCACATTTCTCACTAAAGCAGTTCATACATCATGCTTGATTTGGTTCTATTTTAAGGAAATGGATCACCTGCTAGAGTCAATCCATTTTATAAGCTTGGTTGTTTGATAGGATGACCAAACAGGAAGAGCTGCCTTATAGATCCTGAAACAAATGCAGTTATTTTTCTTAGCCTTCGAAAATGATCTTATCCTTTATTGTAGTTCAAGGGTAAGAATAAATGGGAAACAAGACCATGGTATAATCCGAGAGCTGAGAATGTCACATTGAAATTGAAGATAGGAAAATAGAATGCATAGACAGAGGTCTGTGGCAGGGTCAATGTTCACATATGGTCGATACTGTTCTGGTCAATGCCACAGACAGAAATTGTTGAGACTACAGTGTAACCATAATTCAGTCTTCCTGATGGCAGTGAGCTTGGTTTGATTTGGGGTTGAAGAATACGTTTCCAACTCCTGACTCATGGCCATCAAGACTATCTGATTTGTAGTCGAATCTAGGACAGGGAACTGTCATTCTTACAGAAAACTTCGGCTTTCTCTTGCAGAGAGGCTGGTGGTTTTGAAAGCTGACCTTGCAGTTGGCAGTTCAACTTGTGGCTCACTGCACCACCAAGGGCTCCTGGAAGAACACTTTCAGAAGAATGAAACATTATGATAAAGGAGTGGAGCATAAAAAGAGACAAATTTGGATTACTCCTTCATATATTCAAATTCTAATCCAATAAAAATCATTACCCAACACAATAGAAAATGGTTTAGTAGAATTTCAGTATTGAAAGCCCATATACATTTTGGGGTCAGGACTTCTGATATGTATTGCTAGAATCATATATCTGCATTCTCTTGAGAGGTTGCCTAGCTAAGAACCAAGGCTATAAATATACATTATCATAAAAGATGATAGCATGTTTTTTAAAATACTTTATATTGCTCGTAATACAAATGGGCAACTTTACAGCCACAGTCTCTGAGAAGGACCTCTGTGCAGAGTGAGCTGCTGGGTTTCCTCTTTTCATCATAGCCTATGAACCTCTGAGTTTGTTTCAGTACTGCTATCTCCCAAGATTTGTAAGTTCTTATCAAATTAACAAATAGATGCATGAGGGAACAAATCAATAGACAAGTGAGGATATAAATATACCAGTAACTGGTATTTCTCTGGGAAAAGAAGTCAGAATACTTATTTGGACATTGTTCATTATGCTGCAAATAGACATTCCCTCTTTTGTAGATGCATTACACAATATAGATATTTTCTCTACTTTTAATTTTTCTTATATTGAGAACCTAACTCTGGTGAACATGAAATTGCCTCGCTTTATCCATGGGGACGGGGGAAATGTAAGAACAAAGTAACACATGCACATTCCCTGTATGGCTCTTCTTTGAATCTCTGCTCCCTCCTTTCCATTTACTACGTGTGAAGCTTTTTAGCCAAGATTCCTTCCAAACTAAACTCTGGTCTAAGTTTTGAAAGAAAGGCATTCCTTCTGTCAGCCTCAGACTACACAGACTACAAAGCCGGCAAGACAACAACCAAACTAATGGAACTCAACTGGTTCTTCGGAGGCTAGTGATTAGCCTTAGTGATTGACCCCTGCAAATGCAAACTGACTGGAGTCCGGACCTTTTAAGGCAGGGAAGAACTACTTTTGTGGGTGTCCGAACCTCATCTTTTTTGCATGGAGTGGCTGGTGGTTTCCAGGGGCCGTTCTTGTGCTTAGCAGCCCACCATGTAACTCACTATGCCCAGAACTCCTGGGGATTAGGTCCGGATCATTTTGTTCCTCCCTTAGCATGCTTTCTCATTTCATTTGTTTATTTCTTCTTAATTTGTGAAGACAGTTTAGACTAGTGTTGATGAACAAAAACTTATTTGGCTCCATGTGTTTGAGATTTGGTGTATTGAGACACTAGGATGAGCCTCCACTGAGAACTGTCATGAAGCCGTGACTGTCAGTTTCGATCTCATGAAGGAAGATAGCCTTACCAACCCCATACCAGCTCTCTATTGCTCTTTCATGACTCTCCACTGCACTGCCCACCAGACACTTTTCTGTTCTCTCATATAACCTCTTAAATGTATATTCACATCTCTTTTCTTTTTAGTGTAGGGTGTTCTTTAGTCACTAATGTGATGAACTGGTACAAAGTTTGCATTCACTATGGAAAATGTTACGGAGTAAAAGTATGTTAGCTCAAAATGCCACCATTATCAAGAGTATGTCAGCAGGGTTCTCTTAGAGAAATAAAATCAGGACACTAGTAATTCTTTTTATATATTTATATATAGAGAAAAGTATATAAGATAAGAAACAGCTATCTATAAAACAGTACAGATTGCTCGGTGCAACTCACTTGCGTGAGACAGCTAGAAGACTGGCAGTCCTTCAAGTCTTGAGGGCCGCTGAGTAGTCCTCTGTAGAGCAATCCAGGCTATCTGGTCACAAGCAGCAAACAGCAGAGCAGGTCGCCAACAGTCAGCCAGATGACAGAGTCCAACAGTCCCCAGCTCAAGAGATGTATATCCCAGGAGCGTGGTGAAGTAGGGCTTGAAGGAACCTCAACTCACAGCTCCACAGTCCACGATTAGGTGTCCCACAGGTAGTGTTGCTTGGAGGTCGAGGCACAGGACAAGCAAGGCAGTTCTCTGGTCCAAAGATCTGAAAGCAAGAGAGAGGGTGGGACTCATTGAGCCCTTCCTAGCTCTGCCCTTCAATTCATCCCATGTGTTCATTGGCCATGCCGTCACAACAGACCCATCAATCTTGTGTGGCCATGTTGGTATAACAAACCTACCCATCACAAAGAGTGATTCTCTGAATTCAGAATCGAGAATTTGGAACTAACATAAGCTTAATGCTTTTGAACATAGGGAAAGTCTTCATTGCTTGCACTTTTGATTTTAGGATAGGAAACACACACACACACACACACATATATATACATATATATATATATCTTACATGTGTCACTTATATAATTTCATGTCAAATTGCTAAAGAGGTAAAAGAGATGGAGTTAACTTGTCAAACAGGTCATAGCCAATCATGCCTCTCCGTGGGCATGACTTTGTTCTGAGCATTCTGGGAACTCCTGTCTTCCTCCTTGGAGGTGAGACCCACTCTTTCTCTGTTTTGTCTCCCTGTGAGGCTTTCATGCCTCATAGAACAGATGGAGCTATGCTGACAAAACCAGAGCCCAGGAGCTAGAGGAGCCACATGGAGACCCCTGCCAGTGCTGAGATGCTTCCACTGCCACTGGATCCTCAAGGCTTTCCAACCACTGATCTGTGATCTTCCTGCTTCAGTTTCATTGCATGTTATGCATGAGTCTGAAGAGGAATTTATAGACTGGTATCAGACATGGGCTAATATCAGACTTAAGGACTGACATGGACTGGCCTGAGATGTTTTCTCAATATACAAGTGCTCTTTGATATAAAGCACTGTTTTGATAAATCAACTTTTATCACAATCCATACAAGCATCCATTGTGTCGGTCATGTTTGTATATGTGTTGCTTCATCATCCTCAAAACATTTTCATTCTACTTGAGCCCTTGGTATCAGCTCCTCATTTTCCCCTCCCTCTCTCATCTTCCCTCCCAAACCCTTGATACTTTGTAATTTTTTTCATGTCTTATACTGCTTCCCTTTACTCACTTTTCTGTTGTCCATCCCCTCAGGAAAGGGTTATAAGTAGGTCATATTGATTGGTTTTCTCTTTTTCCCCCACCATCCCCTTCCTGATATCTCAACTTTCATTATTGGTCCTGAGGGGTTTAGCTCTCCTGGATTCCCTGTGTTTCCAGCTCTGATATGTACAACCTCTGGTCTAGCCAGATTTGTAAGGTAGAATTGGGATCATGATTGTTGGGTGATGGAAGCATTGAAGAACTAGAGGAAAGTTGTATGTTTCCTCGGTACTGCATTGCACACTTACTGGCTCATCATCTCCCTGATATCCTTCTGTAAGGGAATGTCCAGTTGCCTACAGATGGGCTTTGGGTGTCCACTCTGCGCTCCTCCTCATTCACAATGATAGGTCTTTTTGTTCTTTAATGCCTGATACCTGATCCTATTGGCACCTTATGACCACACAGGCTGGTGTGGTTCTTCCCTGTGGGCTTTATTGCTTCTCAACTATATGGCCACTTGTTTATCTTCAAGCCTTTAAGACCCCACATGATAATGCTTTTTTATATACACATGAATGTCTATAAATTTGTTTCTTTCATCAACCTGGACTAACACATTGCAAGTTTTGTTTCTAATTTATGTCCACCAGAATTGATTATGGTACTAGCATTTAATTAAAATATAAGGATAGTGTCCTTGTTTGTTCTTCTAATACTTCTCAAAATAGTCTCCCATCAAAATTCATTTTTCAGCTACATGAAAAATATTACCTATCAAATTTTAAAGAGCTTCACTTTGTTCTTCCCAAATTCTAATAAGATTTCAAATCACTGAATGGTGTATATCTGTAAGGGTATAGATATACCAATACACTTGCAAAGACACAGTAACTGGAAATTCAGGCCATGTGGGAATGCATTGCTCAGGTGTGAGGGTGGGTGATTTGTGATGCTGCTTTGTTATTGAGAGCTGTTACTAAACAAGCACTTTACATAGTTATGACTTTGTACAGATGGCAAGACCCAAGTTGGAGCGACTGAAAGAGCCTTCTGACATGAAACCAAGAGCCATCACCATCATTCCCCATAGGAAAACACAAACCATGCAAATCAGAGTCAGCCAGACACTCTGTGCTTATTATTTTTGGTTATAGAAATAAATGTACATCCAATGCCCTTTCTGTGCTTCTGAAGGCTTAAATCATGTCTCTATGCAAACTTGTAAAATTGTATATCTTATTTGAAGGGAATGATTGAAGATCAAGAAAATTGCCCTGCTTCCTAGAGCAGCTTTGGAGAGCATAGTGCAAGTCTTTTAGATAGTTTGAAGAAAGCCAGAAGGTTCCTTCCACTCAGGTGCTTGGAGCAGTCATTCCACCTGGTAATAAACACTCAACTTCCTCTCTGTTTTGCTTATTGCTTCATTTACTTCAACTCGAATCCTTTTCTTTTTTCCACAACATATGTATTTCTATTAGATATCCTTATTCTCTGCCCAGGATCTTCCCAAATGACTGTGCTTCTCGCTCAAATATCTATCTATCTATCTATCTATCTATCTATCTATCTATCTATCTATCTATCTAATCTATCATCTATCACCAGCTACCTATGTTTGTGTGTGCTTATGTATCAATTGTATATATATACACACATACATATATTCCAATGCTTTTTCTATATATAGTCCTTTATAGATATACTAGATATACATTGATGCATACATATGTACACATACATATATATGGTCCTTACTTTAGTTGCAAATGTGAAAAGTTACATTATTTAATGTGGTAACTGAGAATCCCATTTCCCTTGTTGATTGAGCATAAACCCTTCTCTAATCTTGCTTGTCATGTGAGGTAGGTGTGGCACCACACATGTTTAGCGAGGAATTCAGTGAATGACTCTCCAATCTAGCTTGAAGAAATATGTAAAGTCAAATTTTGACAAAACAGATATTTAATGAGCACTTGCTTTAGATATTCTGGTTCCAGGCATACCTATTTGTACACTTGAGCTTAATATTATTTTCAAGAAAGAGCAGTATTCACTTTTTTTTTTTTTTAGCATCATTCACTCTTGGTTTACCTGGTCCTTTCTGTGCTCATGAAGACTGGCTCTCTCTCTCTCTCTCTCTCTCTCTCTCTCTCTCTCTCTCTCTCTCTCTCCCTCTCTTTCTAACATTCATGCTTGTTTCTCCCATCTTTCTGGCCAAGTACTAGTATTTTTTTTTATAATATGTTTCCTACCGCCAGAGAAAATGTAGACTTGTCTTTAAATGAGATCATTCGGCTCTGTGCAAGTGTTGAGATTTCGGCCACGGTTCAGTGACTTGGAAGAAGATGTGTTTAGTTTTTTTTTAAACCAGAGACACATACCAAGGCCTTCAAAACATTTCACTGGTAATAGAATGTAGCAGAGAAAAATGTTCATGCTCTTTGTTCTCGATCATGTATGCAAAATTAACCTTCTCTCTGGCTCTAATGGTTTGATGTGACATTCTTATTTCTTTAATGCTTTTTTTTTTGAAAACTTGATGAGGAATAATTTATGGATTGTGGAGTTTTATATTTAATGTAGCAGTTATTCAAATATTAATCTGCTGCCATTTGAGTGTGTCTTTATTACTTAATGTATTTCTTGTAATGGGAATATGACTGCATAGAATTAAAAACCCACATATTGATGCACTTTTCTACCTATGTTCATTCCGTAGTATCCCCTAAATACTACGCTGCAAATCACCAGCAAGTAAATCATGTCCTTTTCTGTCTCTGCCTCTTGTACATGTGCTTTTCTCTGCTTGAATTATCCTCTAATATTACTTGTCATGATCATTTTATTTCTCGTCAATTTTCCATTCAGCTCAGGAGTAGTCTCTGGTCCCCAGACCCAGATCCAGCTCCTACTTCTTATTACTTCCCACCTCCCACCCTCCACCCCCCACCACAATTCCATGTTGAGATATCCAGGGCTCCCTTACAACCATTAGCCCACGTGGATTTCCCAAGAGAAAGAGTCCACTCCATATAATGCTGAGTTACATATCTCAATGCAGAGTTCCTTTATAGCATAAGCTCAACAAGTGTTTATTGTTTTGCACAGCCCACTCCAAACTATGGCAATGGTTAGTGCTGAATATGTTTTATGTTTTGCAGCCAGTATGCTCCTGTGGCATTTCCTCATCATTATCCTGTGACAGCGATTAGAGGAAAAACAACTTCAGGGTGATGGCTCAGAAGGGATTGAAAATACCCAGAGAGAAAAAAAAAAAAGAATCCCTGCTCTTTTCCACACATCTTTGAATCTAGGAGAACAATAGTCAGGGAGGTCATAGGTTCGTTTGAGTAGCGTGGGAATTGTCCTCACTAGGTAGTTAGCCTCCAGGAACAGCAAAAATGATGCATATGCTTGGTCATCTGTCATGTCTGTTTAAATTATGCAGCATCAAAAAGGGTAGCTTTGTAAGCTTGTCTCTCTAGTCATTTTTAGAAAATAAATGTAATCAAAGGTAACACCTAAAGAGCGAATCTTGGCCTTCGCGGAGAGAAGCTGGCTGAGGAGCTCTTGACCTGGAGAAGGTGTGACAGAGGTGACGGGCAGAAACGGAATAAAAATCTCCCTGACTTCCAATCCCCCTGTGGGCTGGGACAATGATAGGGAAAAGGCACTGCAAGATAGCGTGTAGAAACTACTCATTTACTTATCTGTGCTTTCACTCATTCACTAGGCAAGCCTCTAGTGAGCACTCCCCCTGGGCATGATACTGTGCTGAGAGTCAGGCCCATAGTGCTGACTGAACAGAATTAGGCCCTGCCCTCATTGAGCTTCCAGGCTAGAAGGGAAGATGGAGATAATGGCATCCCTTATTTACAAGCACTTTTGGTAAATGCCAAGAGGCCATGTTCTGGGGTGATTGAAAGTCACATCATGGTGCATCAGGGTGTATTAGCTTAGTTAGAGCACTTGGGGAGCATTTCTAATGAGGTGACATGTATTGATATGGAAGCTAGGCCATATTTTCAGAACTTATAGATAGAAACCTTGATGAACAATCTGACCTGGTGGAATGGACTCCAAATGGACTATGAGGTGACGTTCTCATCTGTTCAGGAAGCTGACCGAGATCTAGAACAAGGTTTGGCATCAATTAGCATTTCACCACTTTTGAAATGAGAAAACCACTTGTATGCTTGCGTTTTTCCTCTTAGTGCTATCCTTGTAAGTTGTGTTCAACATCACAACAGTTTCTGCAGCATTTTTCCTGAGCAGAAAACAAAATTTCACAGCTACATGCTGTTCTCTTAAATTGGCCATCACAAAAAAATGAGGTTCAAGCAAAACTGCTTTTATGAAAAAATTCAATGTGATCCAAGAGAACCATCCTAGGTGATACCATTGAGTGCACTAACTCAGAGTGAGTTACTTGATGCTTGCCTAAAGGGGAAATTGCATACTATGAAAGTTTCACTCCACCCAGTACGATTCTGGTAATTTTTGGTACCCCCTCATATATGCATAAGCACATCACACATACACATACCCTTGGACACATCCCAAAATGCTAACATCTTTGAAGAATTTTATAACAGAAAGACATACTAGTTTATAGTTTCACCTCTTACCTAAGTAGCTTTCTTTTCTCTTGTACAGAGTATGGGAGAAAAGAGCTTGAATAACTGCAGCAGGAAGTTAACATTAATGTCAGAAAGATAATTCACATGTGACAAAGAGGCCTAATGGTGCTGAAGTGTTAGGATGCTAACTGCAAGGTTGGCAGTTCAAACACACCAACTTCTGTAGGAGAGAAAAATGAGCTTATCTTCTCATCCAAAGCTTTCTAGTCCGAGAATCTTTTGCAGAATTGCTATGAGTTAGAATGCAATTAATAGTGTCGGGATGGGTTTGGAATGAGGTTATAATAAAACATCTAGGCTTTCTGATTCACAAAGAAATTTAAAATAACAAAATAATTTTGACATGTAAATAATATGTAATATTTTATAAGTAATATATAAAGTACCCTTATTCATATTTAACTTTTTCTTTGCCTTATAAAAATTCTAATTTATCTCTTCTCTTAATTCATATTAGACTATTAAAGATATAACACTGGGTTTAAGAGAAGTGGGTGGGTATTTTATACTTATAAAAATCATTTCTTGGTCTACAGGGCCAGCCCTAATCCCAATTATGTGGACACACCCAACCCACCCCCAGAAAAATGTACTTCAGAAGACAGCACTGAAGCTACAACTTGGGGAGGGGGGACATGTCTGGTTAGAGCACACAGGAGAAAGAAACAGGGATGGAGAGGGAGGAGAATATATCATGGCCCACCAAGCCCTGAGGACAATATTCCTGCTCAGAGCAGACAATGCACAGAGAAGACTATAGGGTCGGCCCCAACATGAGACACAGTATCCCTCACTGAATCATACATAGCATTACTTGGGACAGCACTGGAGACACAGTGCAGGAATGTGCCCAATCTGACCCCATCACACTGGGGCAAAACACTACAGGCATGCACGAGAGCAGCAAGGGGAGCAAAGTGATCCAATCCCTGCCGAATACCAAAATATAGTCTTTTGAGACAGTCTGGCACCCTATCACACTCAACTGGAAAACATTCATAAAGGCCAACAAGCAGACCTTGAACTATTTATAGGTGTTTCCACTTTTGTCAGTGACTTCCTTTTTGTTGTTATTTTGTTTGGGTTTTGTTGTTGTTGTTGTTGTTGCTGCTGTTATTGTTTTGTTGATTTTGACTTCCTTTGCTGTTTTGTTTGACTTTGCCTGTTTTTTGGCTTATTAATGTCTCTGCATGTCTATCTAGATAAGATAGGAAGGGATGAAAAGAACAGGACCAGTGGGTCCCAGAGGGATATGGAAGAAGTGGGAGTGGAAGAAAGAAAGAAAGATGAAAGAAAGCAAGAAAGAAAAAAAGAAAGAAAGAGAGGGTGGAGACCAACCCATGGATAAGGGAACAAGTGCACTGAAATCAACGGAGAGAAAGATGTAGGATGCCTAGTGGGGCTTAATCAAGGGCAATGTAGCAGGGAGGAATTACTAAACCCTTATGAAGGCAAAACATAATGATGGAGCAAGAGAAAAGTAAAAGGAAATACAGGAAAGAACTAGGAGGCAGAAGACACTTACACTGGGTAAATACAGGCATGTACATATGTAAATATATTTTTATATAATGAGAGGAGAAGAGATCTGTGTGTGTGTACATATATATATATATATGAGTTAAGGTTGCAGATGGACATTGGGACCCGACACAAGAACTCCCTCAATACAGAACATTTTGTTCTAATAATCCAACATTCTGTAATGATCACCTTCTCAACATGACCACTGAAGCTGTACTAGGTTTATAAGCAAATGTGATGAAGAAAGCTGATGGTTCTCAGCTATCAAAAGATATAACATCTGGGATCTTAAAGGCTTGAGAATAAACAAGTGACCATGTAGTTCAGAAGCAACAAAGCCCACATGGAAGAAGCACTCCAGCCTGAATGAACACCAGGTGTTGAAGGGATCAGGCATCAGGCATATAAGACCCAGAATTAGATCATATCCAATGCGAATGGGGGTATGGGGGATGCGTGGATTGGAGACATAAAGGTCATCTGTACATAGACGATTGGACATCCCCTCACAGAAGGGTCACAAGGTCACAAGGAAGAGATGAGTCAGTCAGGATACAGTATAGCACTGATGAAATACAACTTTCCTCTAGTTCTTCAAAGCTTCACACACACACACACACACACACACACGCCAGTATCATGACCTCAATTCTACCTTACAAATTGGATTAGACCAAAACATGCACACTGCTACAGACAAGAATCTACAATACAGGGATAGATGAGCCCCTCAGGGCCAACAACAAGAATAGTGATACTAGGAGGATTAGGGGAAAGTGAGTGGAGAAAGGAGGAATAGATAACATAGATCGGTATATAACCCCTCCCAGGGGGACAAACAATGGAAAAGTGGGTGACAGGTGACAGAGCATGATGTAAAATGAGAAAATAATAATCTATAACTTATCGCAGGTTCATGAGGGAGGCTAGGCGGAGGCGGGAGGGAGAAAAATGAGGAACTGATATCAAGGACTCAAGGAGAAAATATTTTAAAAATGGTGATGACAGCATATGTGCAAATGCGCTTGACATAATGGATGAATATATGGATTATGATAAGAGATGTGAGAGCCCCCCCCCAAAATGCATTTAATTAAAAATGTAAAGAATGGAGGAAGAAAGGAAGGAATCAGGTATAATGTTTGCCTGATTTTCTTTTAGGAAGAAAATGCCTCAACCTACCTGTTCCAATGCTGAGTCAAACTTTGACACTGGTGACTTGAACGATAACACAAAAGTCAAAGAAAGACACAACACTGTTTGCCTGAAATGCAGGTTTTCCCCTTGATGCTCCAAAAGTTTCCTCCACACAGCCAATTGATTCTCAAATCCTGTAAAGTTTACCTCCTAAATATTTCTCGAAACCATACCCTCCTGCCGACTCACCTTCTCTGCCTTCATTAAAGTTCTTATTTTCCATCCCTCAACTTAGTTATAGCAGCACATTTCCAATGGGACCCTTACACCTGTCTCCTCCCACTCCATTCGACTCTCCACCAAGCTGACTTTCCTCAAGTTCAACTATTATGTGATAGCTTTTCTACTTAAATTCCTTACTGGCTCTCTCTTGTCTAAGGATAAAATCCAAACTATGAAATGAGCACAAAAGGTATGCCAAAACTGGCTAGATCCAACTCTGTACCCTCGTCTTATTCTATTCTCCCCCCACCTATAACCCTCCTCCCCGGGGGGGGGGAACATCCAAACATTTCACTTCCACACCTTTGTCCAGGCTGTTTGGGGGCTGAAATGCCTTTACCCTCTTCCTCTCAGACTTGATTTAGGCTTCACAGCATCCCCAGATCCTCCCCTCATTCTCTCAGCTTGCCCTCCAAGAGTCACTCTTCAGGCTCCTTTGGGTTTTGTGTGTGTGTGTGTGTGTGTGTGCCTTTGTCCTTGAACTTAACAGATGGTAAAGATCTGGGATGATCTGGAAAGTTCATTTCCTCTCCTTGGGGGTAATAGCTGCTTCATTTTCTTTGTGTTCCTTGGCTCTGTAGTATCTGAACAACATTCTGTTGACTAAATGTAGGAACTGCTGCTATAAAAATATCTCTTCTCTGTAATTTAAATGAAATATACACATATATAGTTAAGTATATAATGCACATGCAAATGTATTATTAAATGCATATATTGTTAAAACAGCTTGCAATAAGATTTAAACATGATTTCCCTAGTATTGAGAAGTGCTACACCCGTCCACAAGCAACATGCTTCTGATACTTTGTGTTGGTTTGGGTAGACTATAAAAACAAATTCATAAACACGCATATGGATATAAGGGAAAGGTTTATATACAAGAGGAATGGAACATTAAGAAAGTATCCCAACCAGTCCAGTTCAAGGTCATAAGTCCGATATTAGCCCATATGTTTGATACCAGTCCATAAAGTCTCCTTCTGACCCACAAAGTCACAGGCCAGTGGGTGCAGAGTCTTGTGTATCCAGCAGCAGTAGAAGCATCCCAGTGCTGACAGGGGTCTCCCCATGGCTCCTCATTTCCAGGGCTCAGGGTGTATCAGCAGTATCCATTTGGTGGTAGAAGCATCTCAGCACAGACAGGGATTTCTCTCTGAGGCTTCTCTGGCCCCAGAGGCCTGGTTCCATCAGGGAAAGCCTGTGTGGCTTCTCCTCTGGCTCCTCCAGATTCCAGAACTCAGGATCTATCAGCATGCCACCATCTTCTCTTGTCAGTCGACTAACTCCAAGAGACTGAGAATCAAGTTTCTCTTCTTCAATTGGGAAATATGCTGTGAGACTTCCCAGAATTCTCAGGAGAAAGCCATGCCCACATAGAGACCTCAGTGGCCATCTCTAGATGGACAGACTAGATTCCACCCCTAGACTCCCATTTATGAAATTGACATTAGTACATGGCTGCTGCACATATTTGGGGGAGGGCTTCACTGCCCTCTGGTGGTCGTGGGAGCTACCCAGCTTTGCTGCTGCTGGATTTGAACCACCAAGCCACTGGACTGCAGTCCTGCACTCAACCACTACGCCACCGGGGCTCAGCCAACTGATGTGCATACTTTTAAGAAAAATTAACATTAAGTAGATTTCAAAATATACCTTATGATACAAATACTTTGATTTATGGGTTGGAAGACATGATACTTTTACAATGTGAAAGGAAAAGAAATTAAAGTGGGAAGACCATTCTGAAACACGGGAGCAGTCAGCACGATGTGACTAATACCTGTGCAACTCTGATACATGTTTGGCTGGATTTTTACCTACACTCTGTTCAAGGTTAAATTTGAACAATTTGTCTAGACTTTCCTAGACTTGGTCTTCTCACCTGAAGAATATATGATGGTAGCTCCCTCCTTAAACTTGTGTGTGTGTATGTGAAATAAGTGAAAATATATTAAGATCACACAGGCCCAATCTGTAACTTCTTTTTAGGCAGAGACCATTTTTACATTGATCTAGAAGGTGTCCTTTGGGTCACTCGGTGAGGATGAAGCATCCTTCCCTTTTGTGTCACAACTGACAGGCAGTAGAGACCAACCTCTTACATTCACATGAAGTTTGCTCTCCAACTCCTGTAAGAGTTTACCCTCTTTTCCAACGGGGATTTCTTTTTCAGACCCCCCCCCCTTTTTTTGCGTTGTGAAATGTTTACTTGCTTTATCTTCTATTCGTGTTTCAGACTCCTAACAATCAAGTCAAAGGTAACAGCATCGATTGCTGGGGACTGGAACAAGGAGTAGGATTAGTTGGAATTAGCACAGGTGGAAGAGTTTGTATATTTGAAGATCGGAGGTGGATGCTTCCTCAGATTCTGTGAACCTGTGACATCTGTAGGAGTCCTGGTGGTAGAGTAGGTTAGGCACTGGGCTGCTCATCCACATCCGGGTTCAAATCCACTATTTGCTCCTTAGGGGGCAAACGAGACTTCTTACTGTAGACCCAAAAGCCTTCATGAGATTTATTATGTGAGAGTTTTCTTTCTTATGCACTAGGAAGTAAAACAAACAAACAAAAAAGCAGATTTAACTGCATCATCCTTCACCTCAGCAATTTCAGATCTAAATCTTAGGGTTTCAACTCTAAAGAAAGGAAAATCCAGTCTGTACAAATGTCATCATAATTTTTAATGTCTTAGAGTTCAACAGTGAGTCAAAGGTATGGTTTCAACTAAGTGGATGAAAGGTACCTTTTGAAGATATTATGAAAGCAACTAAAAAGTGAACACCAGATTATAGTAGTTTTAATCAGAGGAAATGAAAACTGAAATTATGAGTCCATGTTGGATTGCTGATCATTTTTAGTGTTTTCAATTTTCTCTAGAGCCACTATAGTAACTACATGGATAATTTTCAAACTAAATTGAAGAGGTCAGACACTGTATCATAATAATTATCACTAAGAAATTAAGTTTAAAAACACAACATGATTTCCCCACATAGCAATCTGTTAATTTTAAGACAACAATTTTCAGGATGCTGAGATTAGGAAAAATTTCTTTACCCCCTTGGGTATCAGATTCTTTTTATATAAAGTATTCTAGGGATGTTGCAAGGATTTAATATCCTTGTACATCAATTATGTAAAATTGTGTAAATCAATTATGATATTTTCTGAAAGTCAACAATCACAGGAAGGTATTAATATAATAAAATACTATTTTAATGTGTTGGTATATTAATTAAAAATAAGAACCTGACATCAGAGGTTGAAAATTTCAAAGGAATTTTGGAATACAGCCACAAGGTATTTTTTTATGATTATATAATTTTTTATGATTATATAAATTACTCATTTTTACTAGGAAAATAATAAGAGATAAGGGAGATTTATTCCCCATAATACACAAAATCTACATGTTGGATAGAAAACTCTTCTTTTAATTATTAAGTTAATGGTGACATCTGGCAAGTTAGCTTAAAATTTCTTATTTAACAAATATCACAAATATGGCCTATAGTTGTGGAAATCAGTCTCTGTGGCTAGGTTGTCTGTGGTCAGGCTCCACCTTTGGCAAAAACTGTGTGATCCTGTGCACGCAGCTTAACTTAACTTTCTTCCTCTCTAACATGGGACTAATAACAGCATTAACTTTGTGGTGCTGCAAAGATTAAATAACTTCATGGTGTCATGAGCTGGCACATTAATAAGAACCTGCAATATACACCTATAATGTTTTATACCTTATAATATTTTTGTTTCCATATGCTTAGAATAATAAAAACAAACTTCTGTTTTTGCTCTGGTGAGCTATATCACTTATGGATTTAAAAAATCATTTTATTGGAGGTTCACACACCTGTTATCACAATCAATACATTCATCCATTGTATGCAAAGCACATTTGTCCATTTGTTGCCATCATCATTCTCAAAGCATTTTTTTTAACTTAAGCCCATGGTATGAGTTCCTCATATTTCCCCTCCCTCCCACTTCCTCTCCCTTATAAACCCTTGATAATTTATAAATTATTATTATTTTCTCATATCATACACTGTTCAATGTCTCCTTTCATCCACTTCCTTGTTGTCCATACCCCAGGGAGGAGGTTATATCTAGATCACTGAAATTGGTTCCACCTTTCTACTCCACCTTCCCTCCACCATCCCTGTATCACCACTCTCACCACTGGCCTGAAGGGGTCATCTGTCCTGGATTCCCCCTGTTATGGTTCTTGTCGCTACCCGTGTACATTGCCTGGTCTAGCAAGATTTGTAAGGTAGAATTGGGATCATGATAGTGGGGGGAGGAAGCATTAAAGAACTAGAGGAAAGTTGCATATTTCATTGTTGCTACACTGTACCTTGACTGGTTCATTTCCTCCTCGCAACCCTTCTGTGAGGGGATGTCGCTTCACCTATGAATGGACTTCGGGTCCCCAATTTGTACTCCCCCTCATTTATAATGATATGATTTTAGTTCTTCGATGCCTGATATCTGATCCCTTTGACACCTTGTGGTCATTCAGGCTGGTGTGCTTCTTCCATGTGGGATTTGTTGCTTCCAACAAATATGGCTGCTTGTTCACTTTCGGCCTTTAAAACCCCAGACACTATACTGTTTGATAGCCAGGCACCATTCAGCTTTCTTCACCACTTTTGCTTATGCACACATATGTCTTCAGCAAACATGTCGGGAAAGTGAGCATCATGGAATGCCAATTTAATAAAACAAGTGATCCAAAATCAGTGGCAGGGTGAGTGTGAGAGGCCCGATAGGGATTGATCAAGAGTAATAAAGCAGAGAGAATTTCCTGAAACTCAAAAGACTGAGCATGATAGTGAAACAAGAGGAAAGTAAAAGGAAATAGAGGAAAGAACTGGGAGGTAAAGGGCATTTTTGGAGGTCTAAATACAGGCATGTACATATATTTATATATGATGATGGGGAAATAGATCAATGTGCATATACTTATAGGGTTAGTTTTAAGACAGCATATGGGCATTGGGCCTCCACTCAAGTACTTTCTCAATGTAAGAACACTTTGTTCTATTAAATTGACTTTCCATCAGTTATGGAAATCCATTGGCATAAAGTACCAATCCTGGAAAATGTTCATCTTGTGAATCTTTTAATGTGTGTTTTTGAGGTGAAAAACATTTCCTGAATAAGTATAAACATATCATTTCCTGTAGTAATTTAATACTAGAACCAAACTGCCTTGTTTTAAATTGCATTTTTATGAAGAAGCACCACTTTGCTCTTTGAGTTTAACGTAGTTAGACTTCTGGATGAAAATTAAAGTTGTTCACTCCGTTATAAGGATGTCAAGCTTAATAGCAGGAGACATTATCTGAAGGCCAATAATTCTCTGCTTGGCTCTGTTTGAAAATCATTATATATTGAAGTGCAGATTTATATATTGAAGTACAAAGCCATCTTCATTTGAGATTGTTGGTTTAATGAAAATATTGCCCTTAATTTGCCATAAATCAGAATTTTTCTTAATATAAACCAATTCAATTTTTGATTTATATCTAGATTTAGCGTTGTATCTTATATATTTAGAATCCTACAGAGTACAGTCAGAAATAAATCTTTGCTTTTATAGAGAAATATGTATCATATTTAATCAGCTGTCATGTAGGCTGTGAAGGCTATGTTGTAATTATCAGTATTGTGTTTTTTATTGGCCAGTCATTGATCCTGTGGTGCTGAAGTTTTCATTATAACAGCACTAAACATCATGATTTTGCCCCTCCCAAACGGCTCCGCTATCCGGTTTCTCTCACCTAACACATGTTCACACATCCAACTGAGTGTCTCAGCTTGGCAGCCAGGGTCATTGTATCTTCTCCTCCTCTTCTTTATATCATTTCACATCCAGTCAGTTACCCATATTCTATCAAATTCCTCTCCTAAATGTATTTTATATAAGGACCTGCCTTCTTTTTCTCATATTGATGAAAGAGCTTCCTCCATTGTGTCAAACACATATGCCACCATCATCATTTTCTAAGCATTCTCTTCCCATTTTATCCCCTGGTATCAGCTCCTCATTTCTACCCCTCCCTCTCCCACAGACCCCTCATAAACTGTTGATAAGTCATAGATTATTTTTTCCATGTCTTATGTCGTCCTACATCGCCTCTCATCCACTTTTCCATTATTTGTCTCCCTGGGAGGGGGTTTTATTTGATCCTTGTGATCAAGTTCCCCTTTCTACCCTGTGCTAGTCCAGGTAGACTAGAGGAACAAATTTCAAAGCCACGCATATGGATATAAGGAATGGGTTTATATTCAAGGGGAACAGGACATTGAGAAAACATCCCAGCCCAGTCCAGCTCAAAGTCATAAGTCCGGTATTAACCCATATGCCTGAAATGTCTTTAAACTCTTCTTCCGACTCACGAAGTCACAGGTCATTGGGTGCAGAATCCCGGTGCTGGCAGGGCAACTCACCTCCAGGGCTCAACAGCAGAAGCAACTCATCTTTGGCAGAGGTCTCCATCTGGCCGCCCCAGCTTCAGAGGTCTGGTTCCATCAGGGCAAAGCTGTGTGGTGTCTCCGCCAGCTCCTCCAGCTTCTCAAACACTGCCAGCTTGTCTTGTCCATGATTAATCGTCTCTAAAACTAACTCCCAACAACTGGGGAAGATAGCTTCTCATCTTCACAAGGGAAATACCGTGAGATTTCCCGGAGTCTCAGGTAAAAGCCATGCCCACACAGAGGCCTCATTGGCTACTCAATGGCTATCTCCAGATTAACAGGCCAGACTCCACCCCTACATTTCAATTATAAAATTAACATAAGCACATGACTGCCACATACCCCGACCCTCCCCTAATGCTCATATCACCTCTATTCTCCTTTTTGCCACTAAGGGGTTTATCTATACCTGATTCTCTGTTGGCTCTGTGACAGTGTGTATACTCTGGTCTAATCCATTTTGTAAAGTAGAATTGAGGTCATGATAGTGCGGTGAAGGGAGCACCAAAGAATTAGAGGAAAGTTGTATGTTTATCGGCACTATACTGCACCCTGACTGAGTTTTCTCTACCTTGTGACCCCTCTGTGAGGGGATGTCCAATTGTCTGCAGATGGGCCTTGGATCTCCACTCCAGCCACCCCTCATTCACAAACAGTATGGTTCTGTTCTCAGTCTTAGAGGACTGATAATTGATCCCATTGACACCTTATAATCACATAGACTGATGTGCTTCTTCCATGCTGGCTTTGTTGCTTCTGAGCTAGATATCTGCATGCTTACCTTCAAGCATTTAAGACCCCAGACACTCTATCTTTTGATAACTGGGCACCGTCAGCTTTTGTCACCACATTTGCTTATGTACACATTTTGTCTTCAGCGATCATGTTGGGAGAGTGAGCACCAGAGAATGCCAGATTATTAGAACAAAATGTTCTTCTGTTGAGGGAGTACCCAAGTCAAGGCCCCTTGTCCATCTGCAACCTTAATTCTTAATATATAGATATGAGTACATGGTTCTATTCTCCACATGTTATAGATATATATTTACATATACACATGCCTATATCTAGGCCTCTAAATGTCCTTTGCCTCCTGGTTCTTTCCTCTATTTCCTTTTTACTTCCCTCTTGTTCTACCATCATGTTGGGCCTTCATTTGGGTTTAGGAATTCCTTGCTGCTACATTGCCTTTGATTGAGTTGTGCTAGGCATCCTATGACCTTCTTTGCATTGATTTTAGTTCACTTGTTGTTCCCTTGTCCCTGAAATGGTACACTACCCCCCGCCCCACCATTTCTTTCTCCCTTTCCCCTAGGAACATTGGTCCAGTTCTTTTCATCTCTGAATTATTTATCCCTCCTATCTTACCTGGATAGACATGCAAATACATTAATAAGTGCAAAAAAACAGGCAAAGCCAAATAAAACAACAAAGAAAGTCAAAACCAACAAAACAATAACAACAGCAAAAAACAAACAAAATAACAATAACAAAAAGAAAGCCACTGACAAAAGTGGAAAAACCTTTAAACAGTTCAAAGTCTGCTTGTTGGCCTTTCACAGTGTTTTCCAATCAAGTCTGATGGGATGCCACACTCAGTCTCCCAAGTTTTTTTTGTTTTTTTTTTTTTGGTATTTCCTGAAAGTTTCATCAGTCTGCTTCGTCTGCTACTTTGCTGCATGTCCTCGGTGCCTCTCTCCAGTGTCAAGGTGCCAGATCCTGCACTATTTCTATACTGTCTCCAGTGCTCTCCCCTGCTTCCCTGCAGTGCCATGGTTCCGTGAGGAACATTATGTCCTGTGGTGAGGCCAGCCCTACAGTCCTCCTCTTGTATTGTTGGCTCTGAGTAGGAACAGCATCCTTGGGACTTAGTGGGCAGGGATGTCCTGTCAACCCTCTCCATCACTTTGTGATTCTCCTGTGTGCTCTTAACTAATATGCCCCTCTCCACAAGCTGTAACCCTAGTGCTCTCCTCTGGAGGGAGATGGAGTGGTGTCAACAGAGTTGGGATAGGCTCTGTCCCGCGGTTCTCTCTATTGGTTCCCTGGTACATGTCGCTATGTTTTATTAACATCTTGGTGCATCAGGTTGAAGCCTGGTCTCTCTCTTTCTACTGTGAAGATATAAACAATAGCCTCCCCTTGGGTGGATTAGTGTCATGCTTTCCTCTACCCATGTTTTTAGCTTTTTTTCTCTCTATTTCTCTTCCCCTCTTATTTAGTTGTCCATAGCATGTATCCCTGGATTGGGTTTGGCTCCTGCCAGAGTTGCTGAGCCTGACCCGATGGATGTATGTATATAGTAGCTTTTCCCTTATGCCCTATTTTTTTAAGCTTACTTCAGTGGACTCATTTTGTACTTGTTCTATTGTGTGTTCATCACTGCATTTTTAGGAACACACGGTACTCCATTGTATTTATGTACATTTTTTTGATCCATTTCACTGTTGATGGAAATTTGGGTGGTTTTGAACTCCTTGCAGTTGTGAACCATGCTGCGATGAACACTGGAGCACAGATATCTGGCTGTGGTTTTTTCTTCTCTCTTCTGAGTATACAAGCAGCAGGTGGACTGCTGGGTCAGACGGTAGCTCAATCTCCAGATGTTTTAGATATTGCCAAATCAATTTCCTTAGTAGCTGTACCTACCTATAAGTCCACCAGCAGTAGGCAAGAGTTCCTATTTCCCCACAGCGCCTCCGCTTGTTACTTTCTGACTTTTTGAATTGGGCTATTTTTGAGGTGTTAGGTGGTTTCGCGTAGTTGTTTTAATTCGCATTTTTCTTAAGGCTAATGATCGGGAACGTTTTCTCATATGTTTATTGGCCATTCAGATTTCTGCCCCAGTGAAACCTCTGTTCAGGTCCTTTGCCCCATTCACAGTGGGGAGTTAGGTTTTTTTTTTTCTTATTGGAAGCTTGCAAGGTAGTGTAGAATTTAGGAATAAGGCCTTTGTCTGATGTGTCTTGCTAATGATGATTTTCCAGTCGCTAGGGTCTCTTATTACTCTCTTGGTGATTCTTTCAATCTACACAGGTGATTTATTTTCAGTATATCCCATTTGTCAATTTGTGACTCCTCTATATTCACATCCTTCCCTACTTCTAATGGCCTATGTTTTTCCTGTGCCAAGGTTCTCAGCTTTGTCCCTATTCCCTCATTAATGGACCTAATTGTTTGGAGTTTTAACTCAAGTTCCATGATCCACCTTGAGTTTGTTTTTGTGCATGGAGAGAGGTAGGGTCTTGCATCATTTTCCTATAGGGAGATATCCATTCTTTTCCCAGCACCACTTTTTGAAGAGGGCATCTGCTTCCCATTTGATATTTTTTGGGCCCATATCAAACATCAGTTGCCTATATACTGATGTTTTTATTTCTGGGTCTTCAGCTGTTTTCCATTAATCTGAATATGTCATTATACCTGTACCACACTGTCTTAATGACTGTGGCCATAACATGTTAAAGTCAGGAAAGGCAAGTCCTCCACTTTGTCCTTCTTGAGGAATTCTCTTCTTATTCTGGATTTCTTCCGTCTCCATATGAAGTTGGTAAACACTTTTTCCAATCCTTTGAAGAAGGATGATGGCATTCATTTTGGGATAAAATTACATTTATATGGTGCCTTGGGTAGAACTGACATCTGTACTATACTGAGTTTTCCAATCCACGAGCCTGGGATTGATTTCTTATAATTGTGTTCTACAGTTTCCCTTGTACAAATCTTTTGACTTTTCTTAGTCAGTTATATTTCTAGATATTTCAATTTGCATTTGACTAATCTAAAGGGTATTATACTTTTAATTGCATTTTTTCGTGATCTTATTTGATGTGCATAGCAGTCCATTAGACTTCTGTTTGCTGACCTTTTACCCTGCCATATTCTGCTATTACTTCCAACACTCCACTTATGGATTTTTGGAAATTTCCAATGTATAAAATCATATCATCTGCAAATAATGATAATTTCACCTCTTTCTTCCTGAGATGAATAACTTTGATGCCTTTTCTTTGTCTTATGTTGTTAGCGAAGAACTCCAGTACAATGTTAAATAAGAATGGGGACAAGGGGACTCCATGTCTAGTCCCCTTTTTCAGTGGAATTGTTTTGTCTTTTCTGTATTGATTACTATGTTGGCTGTTGGTTTTTCATATCTAGTTTTTATAATACATTCCTATATTCTTGTTCCTATATTCCTTTTCCTATATTCTTGAGTGCCTTAAACACAAATAAGTGTTGAATGTTGTCGAATGTTTTTTCTGCATCTATTGACATTATAATGAGGTTCTTATATTTTGTTCCCTGTCAAAGTGGCAAATAATACTGCCTTTCATGTTGAACCATTCCTGCATCCTTGGTGTGATTCCCACTTGGTCAGGTGAATTTATATGCTTTTGTATTCTATTAGCCAATATTTTGTTAAGGATTTTTACATCGATCTTCATTAGAAATATTGATTTGTAGTTCTCAATTCTTGTGGAATCTATGCCCCGTTTTGGTACCCGAGTTATACTAGCTTCTTAGGAAGAATTTTGGAGTTTTCTGTCTTTATGTCCTGGAAGAGTTTGTGTCAGATTGGTATCAGTTCTTCTCTGAATGATTGATAGAATTCTCTGAAACCACCTGACCTGAGGGATTTTGTTGTTGTTGTTGGTAATCCCTTAATAATCTTATCTATTTCTTCAATTGCTTTGGGTTGTTGAGTTTCTTGATCTCCACCTGGGATAGTATAGGGAGGCATTGTTTTACCAAGTATTTATCCATGTCTTTCATATTATTGGATTCTTTAGAGAACAGGTACTGTAATTATCCTTTTGATTTCATTAGGGTTCATTATAATGTCCCCTGTTTCATCCCTCATCCTTGCTTTTGAAATTTGTTCCTTCCTTTTTATGGTTAGATTTGTCAGTGGTCTATCAATTCTGTTAATCCTTTCAAAGACCCAACTTTTAGTTTCATTAACTTTTCCCCATGGTTTTCTGCTTTTTCTTCTCCTGTATCTCAGCTCTGATTTTTATTATTCCTTTCCTTTTGCTGTTAGTAGTATTGTTCTGTTGATTCTTCTCTAATTGGTGTAAGTTTTATGCCAGCTTATCAACCACAAGTCTCTCTTTCTTTTTCATGCATTCATGTATCAGCCTTCTATTTATAAATGTCTTTGCTGAATCCCAAAGATTTTGGTACATCATATTTTCATTCTCATTGGTTTCTAGAAACTTGCTGATTTAATCTCTGGTCTAGGCCAATACTCATTCATTTTGCAATAGGGAATTATTCATCCTTCAATTGTTTGCCCTTGTTTTCTTCTTTATTCTTCAGTTGATTTCCAGTTTATGGCACAGAGGTAGGAGAGAGACATCTATATAATCTCTATGTCCCTGAATTTACTCAGAATTGAATTGTGCCCCATTATATAGCCTATCTTCAAGTATGTGCCATGGGGGCTTGAAAATAATGTGAATTCTTTTATATTTTGTGTGGAAAGTTCTGAAAATATTTATCAGGTCATGTCGTCCAATTGTGTTGCTTTAATCAGTAGCTTCCTTGTTGAGTTTCTTTCCCTGTGATCTTTTTTCATAGAGTGGTGTATTAAAGTGACAAATTATAATTGTTGAGCCAGTAATTCCAATTGTTCTAAAATTGTTCTCTTCATAGCATTAAACATGGCCTTCAGGTTTTCTTCAGCTCTTCTGATTATTTTAGGTGACTGCGTTTCCTGTTTGTTAAAGTCTGCCTGGTTATCCTATAGGCTATCCTATAGGTCACTGGTGCGATTCTCTGCCTCAAGTCTGTTGTCAATGGCTTTTAACTTGCTACTGGGTTTTGCTATTTCATCCCTTAAGTTTTGTTTTTCCTTTTGGTGTGTTGCCTTTATCTCCCCTATTATTTTATCCTTTTCCTGTATTGCTTCCCTCATATCCTGTATTACTCCAATCAGCCTCCTGAAAAGTCCTTTCTGTGGCAGGTCAATATGTACTTCTTCTATACCTATCATTAGGTTCATGACTTCTTCCAGGATTTTCTTCTCTTTCTCCTATTTCTTTGAGGCTGTTTGGACTGGCTTCTGTTTGTGTGTTGTTTTAGAAAAGCTTGACCCCATTTTCCAGAGTCAAAGAGCACTGGACTCTCTCTTGGGATACTTGCATGAGTGTGTCTATGAACTAGCTACAGGTAGCTGCACTGGGGGATTAGGTTATCACTGTATCTTTCTGTGGCTTCCCTCTAACCCTAGCTGATGAGCATTTCATTATTTGCAATGTGAGTTGGATAGTCCTCTCATTGGATGCTGTTTGGATGGTTGTGGGTGGTGCTTCACTGGCTGATCTCTGTAAGGCGTAGTGGTGTGTGGTGTATCTCAAGATGCTTGAAGCCCCTTAGCTGGCATGTGGTGTTTCCTTCTACAACTGTAGTGCCACAGAGGGCATGTGAGTTTATCCTCCTTGGTGTGGAGCACAGTTGATGGCAGGCAGAATTACCCTAGTTGGAGAAATTGCTGGGGATGTTGGGTGGATGTCCTTGCAGAAGCATAGAGGCCATCAATGGTGAGTAGGAGTTCCACCAGTTACTTCTAAGGCCTTGGGGTGTTGGCTGGAATTCCCCCAGCTGTTTGAAGGGGAGAACCTCCAGTTGCTTGGAGTATGGTGTAGGAGAGGCATGATTTTCCCAACTGCATGAAAAGCCAACAAGTGTGGGAGGGAGTTCCGCCATTTGGGACATCAGGAATTTCCCGAGGAGGAGTGGAGTGACCTGGAGGCTGGTAGTGGCTCCCAATTTTCTAGTCTGGCAGTAGGGGTTCCAGGAGGGTGAGTTTAACTAGACACCATCTGCTCAAGGTACCTCCTCAATCTGGAACTTGTCACTTTCATCCATACTTTTGCACCACTTTCCCATTTCCTTATTTAATCCATCTGCTATATATTTATTAGAGACGTAGTCATAGAGCAACTTTTCTGTAATTTAAATCCAATTGTATTGCTGGAAGTTTCCTACACTGCTGTGCAGACAATCATTCTGTAGTGTGCTATGGATGTTGCATATGGCAAATAGAGTTTATGGCATATTAAACTGAAGTCTTCGCTATACATTTTCTCAGAACATTTAGGACTTATACCAACTCCAAGGCTGTGTAACAAAACACAGCCTTTCTAAAGTTTTACTCATCAAACCCCTTGAAAAACATTTTATCGTAAGAGGTTAAAATTTACAGAGCAGATCATCAATATTACATTCAGTGATTCATATGCATTCTGTTTCATCTCATTCTTTCAGTAATCATATTTATTTGTTTTATTTTAATAAGTATAAAGAGGACTGGTGTTCTGGGAAGATGCTTAGGGAAACACTATATTAAGTACCTCTCTAAGCCTTCAAAATTTCTGTGACCTTCTATAAGAAGGTAGAACCCTGATGGTGCAGTGGTTACTCGTTTGGTTGATAACCACAAGGTTAACAGCTTGGAACCACTAACCATTCCTGGGGAGAAAATGATAATTTCTACTCCCATGAAGATTTACAGTCTGAGAAATGCCCAGGGGTTGTTCTACCCTGTTCTATGGTCACTGTGCCTCACTGTGAGTCAGCACTGACTCAGTGGTAGTGAGTGATACAAGAAAGCGAGTCACTCACTGCTTCTGAGTCAGTGATGACTCACAATGACTCTAGAACACACTGCACACAATACTGTTAGTCTGGGTGGACTGGAGAAACAAATCCAGGGAGACACACATGTGCGTAACAAAGAGCTTTATATACAAGAGCAACTGTATATTGAGAAAACATCCCAGTCCAATCCAGATCAAGTCCATCAATCTGATCTTATCCCAGATGTCCAATACCAATCTATAAATGCCTCTTCAGACTCAAGGAACACAAGCATTGATGCGGAATGCAGGAAGATCACAGGCCAGTGGATGGAAAGTCTCGTAGATCCAATGATGGCAGGGGGCTCCACGTGGCTCCTCCAGCTCCAACTTGTCTCCCTGTGTTTTCTCAACAAGAATGCCTCACAGGGAGTGAGCATGTGGCCTGCTTCCGGTGAGCTATCTTTCTCCACAGTGCCTCCAAATGAGGTCATCAAGCTGCATCCTGATTGACAGGCTAACCCCCATCCCTTCCCTCAAGTCTCAAAAATGACAATGATTATATAACTACCATACCGAACCTAGCCTTATCCTTCAAGATTGAGTACCAATAGCACCTCTCCTGTAACACTTTCCCTGCAGGATGTCACTGCCTTCTCTGTGCCCACTAATGTTTCAATCTTACAGACAGCCCTGGCCAACATTATCTCGTTTTCTCAAATCAACAGTCTGCTGCCGAACAGAGGGAGTCCTTTGGTCATAGTGGGTTACGTGTTAGGCCGCGAAGCACAAAGTCGGCAGTATGAACCCACCTGCTGCTCCACAGAAGAATAAAAGGAGACTTTCTACTCCTGGGTAGATTTACAGCCTCAGAAACCAACTCTATATTTAATGACATTTTGATGGCCAAACAAGATGTTTGAATCCAAAAGAAAAGGGAGTGATTTTTGGCTTTTAGTTCCCATTAAATCTTATTGAAGACTATTTGATTCTAGTTCCTGGAGGAACACTGGTCTTCTGGTGACCTTGGTACCTGGCACCTCATACTGGGAAGAAAAGGAGGAACTGAGGCTCCTCTCCTCCTTCTCCTCTTCCTACTATGGTCCTATAGGAGTAGCACAATAATATAGGAGAGGGCTGGCACAATACCGTTGGTGGAGGAGTAAGAAAGTTAGACTGTAATGAAATCATGGAGTCAAGTCTGTGTTACTAATTAGCTGATATATTGTTGCGCCAGACATGAGAACATTATTAACAGAAACAGCATCTGAACACCCCCTATATTGCCTATTAAGACAGTATTCTCGAATGCAGTGTCAAGCATTTGTAGAAGTGGAAGGCAGCTGAGAATTTTCTCTCTATTCTGCTTTCATAATCTCCAAACTTCAAAGCAGAAGACAAAAGGGACAGGAGGATCTTCAGAGGGGCTGACTCTACTACACTACTAAATCTACTACTGAATATGTCACAGCTCAGATATCAAAATGAGGTCAAAGGAGAAGCAGTAAATCATTCTTGGCTTTTCCTAAGATTTAGCCAATCACCCTTGGTTGGCTGTAGATCATTCATTTAGAAACAAGATAACTGTGACAACATAGTCTGAGAAATAGGTAGGAAAGGTGGCTGTGTCCAGGAGAAATGAAATCCAGAGAAGGAATTTGCTCAGAATAATAATCTTCAAGCTTTTGTAATTAAAAGAAGCATGTAGAATCCCTCATCTTGCAAGTAAAATAACAGACAGATAAAAATATAATCAAGAAACAGCACAATCACAAGAACCAGCATTTTACATTTTATAAGCTACCTGTTTTTGAAACACAGTTAAAAGAAATTACAGTACGCTTTGATTTTTTAACTCCCATTTAATTTGAACGTCACCACATGGTTTGCAATTTATTTTTTCACCAAGTGATGTTGTGCCTAAATTAGCTGTCTAAGCAGAGTGACATGAAGATTACCAAGGGATGACTTCGGCAGAGATGAGCATTGTTTACAAACTTGCACAGCCAACGGGGGGGGGGGGGTGTTGGGAAGCACTGTCTTGTAAAATTGTTTTCCCCTTTGATGCATGGGAGTTTCAGCCAACTTTACCTGGATGAAAAATGAGGAAAGGCAGAGCCTCCTAACACCCCCCTTTTTATTTTCCCTCCAACCAGTGCTTTTCTTTTCTTGTCTTTGGTTCCTCTGGGTCTTCACATTTGATAGAGAACTGATCTTGCACATTGTGCTTTTAATACTTCATGAAGATAGACAAGTAGCAAGATCCAAGTAGCAGACTGGTGTTTTAATATTAAATTTCTCCAAAATATATTATTTGAATAGATCCTAGGACATTGACTAAAACCAAAGCAGTTTCTAATTTGTAGACTCCTGTTTCTGTTGTTTATTTTTTTTATGTACATGATGAGTAAATAGAGTCTTGCTGATGAAGAGTTGTCTCATCTTCAGTGCTACTGACATTCTGGACCATATATTTCTCTGCTGTGGGGGTTGCTTTGTGTGTTGTATTGTGTTATCCAAGTAGACTAGAGGAACAGATTTCATAGACACGCAAATAGATATAAGGAAAAGGTTTAGATACAAGATGAACAGGACATTGAGCCCAGTCCAGTTCAAAGTCATAAGTCCGATATTAACCCATAAGCCTGAAATCAAGTCTCCTTCTGACTCACAAAATCGCAGGTCAGTAGGTACAGAATCCCGGTGCTGGCAGGGGTCTCCATATGGCTCCTCGCTTCCAGAACTCAGGGTCCATCAACAGCAGAAGTAACTCATCGCTGGCAGAGGTCTCCATCTGGCCACCCCAGCTTCAGAGATATGGCTCCATCAGGGCAAAGCTGTGTGGTCTCTCTGCCGGTTCCTCCAGCTTCTCGGATGCTGCCATCTTGTTTTGTCCGTGATTCGTTGTCTCTGAGACTAACTCCCAACAACTGGGGGAGATAGCTTCTCATCTTCACAAGGGAAATATCACGAGATTTCCCAGAATTCTCAGGAAAAAGCCATGCCCACACGGAGGTCTCATTGGCTGCTCAAAGGCTATCTCCAGAGTAACGGGTTAGACTCCACCCCTACATTTCAATCATAAAGTTAGTATAAGCACATGACTGCCACATGTATATTTATTAATACTCTCGTTACCATTACCTGCTTACTCTAAATTAGTGGTACTCATCCTTCTTAATGCCACGACTCATGTTGTGGTGACCTCCTCCAACTATACCATTATTTCCATTGTTGCTTCATAACTGCAATTTTGCTACTATTTTGAATCAGATGACCACTGTGAAAGGGTTGTTCGACCCCCAAAGGGGTGATGATCAACAGGTTGAGGACCACTGTGATCATGACAACAAAAAATGTCTCCCTGTCTGTTAGTCTGGATAGAGAAACAAATTCATAAACATGTGTGTATGAGAAAGAGCTTTATATAAAGAGTAATTGTATATTATGAAAACATCCCAATCCAGTGTAGATCAAGTCCATAAGTCTAATATTCACCCATATGTCCAATGCTGGTATATAAATTTCTCTTTAGATTCATGCAGCCGTGCAATACTTCCTAATATAGGAAGATCACAGGCCACTGGGTGGAAAGTCTTGTGGATCCAGTGGTAGTAGAAGCATCTCAGTGCTGGCAGTTGTCTCCACGTGGCTCCTCCAGCTTCCATGACTCTGGCTGCATCAGCATAGCTCCAACAGGATCACCGTCAGTAATGTCTCACAGGGAGTGAGCGTGTGTCCCACCTCCAATTAGTTACTTATTTCCTTAGTGCCTTCCAATGAGTTCATCAAGCTGTGACTTGATTGACAGGCTAACCTGCACCCCTTCAGTCAAGTCTCAAATTGACAACAGATTATGTAGCTACCATACCAGAAATTACCAAATACTCCCTGCTGGGAAATTGTCTCTGGTTGAGACAATACAACATCATAAACTGTTTCTGATTTAGTAGGATGTCTCCAAACTTTTCAACAAGTCCTCAAGTCTCTTACTCTTTTTCAATGAAATATTTTTGACCCTCTTAAAATGAATGAGATGCTGTGACTAAATAATATAATAATAATAAGGAACTAAAATGACATCTTATTTCATTTTAATGTTGTTGTTGAGACTAGACACAATAGCACATATACCAATTCAACAATTTCTACATGGACATTGATATTATGACATGCTTCGGTAGCACAGCCATTCTCATCTTCCTTTTCCAAGTTGATGTCTCCATCAGTATAAACTCACTGGCCCTTACATTTCAAATATAATCTTTTCAGAACAAATATGAATTTGCAAAGGTTGTGACAAATATATTGACAACAATAATCACGCACAAAGCAACAGCAGCAGCAACCACAATAGACACATAAGTGTCTAAACTTATATACGACCCAACACCAGATGAGATTGTGTCCCCTGGTTTGCAGGTTTAGGATCAAGTTTTCATGGAATTTCTTAGATAATTGACATCTTTTTATGGGTTTTTATTTCTTTTTTTTTGGGGGGGGTGGGGAGGGCATCACTGCTCTCTGGTGAAGGTAGGAGACCCAGGCTTACTCCTGGAGAGCTGCTGCTGGATTTGATCTGCCAACCCAGTGGACTGCAGTCCTGCACACAACCACTATGCCACCAGAGCTCAGCCCCTTCAGAGTTTTTTTCATTGAGTAATTAGTGCCTGAGGTCACAAAACTGGTCAAGACCATTCAAGCAACAGTAATTGGACTGTATTTGCATAGGGCAATAGCAGAGGATAAACAATCAGGCCTAGGATTAGGCAATGGAATGTAGGGGTAATTGCTTCTAAGAACATGCCTCCTTTCTCCTGGGTCCAACTATGAATGGTTGTCTGTCACCAATATTTAACTTTTTGACCAAAGATTCTATAAATGAATCCTTTTCAAAATCAGGGAGATGCTGAAGTGGAACCTCAAATTCTTATAGAATCCAGATTTTCTAAAATCATGGAAACTGGATAAAGTGCTGACACTATTTCCCTGAGGAAATCTCTAAACCTTAAACCAAAAATATCCCCTGAAATCATCCTAAAATCAAATGGTAATTTAGCTGAACTCTTTTAGATTCTATCTACATGGCTTCAAATTGTCAATGGCAACTTAGGGAAAACAAAAAAAAGAACATTTTAGTAAGGAAGACTGACATTGAACTAAATCTTTGCAAAGTTTAATTCTGCAGAATTACAGAAGTGCCAAAGGGCACGAAATCAAATGTGGAGCGAAGAATAGAGAGAAGGGCTGTAACACAAAGACCTTCCTGTCATTGTCAGACCCATTTTTGCTGTGTTACATCAACTTCTCAGGAGATAAAACTTCCCTTTAGCTCTATGGGCTTGGGGTGGGGGTGGGGGAGCATTCATTTTATTCTTCTCCCTAGCTAAAAGCTTCTCCCACTAAAGACTCCACAATTACTTGCTGAAACAACGTTAGTCTCACAGGACTCTTCATTGTTGATGGGACCCATAGGGGGAGAGGTGGTTGACACATTCTCATAATTTTTCAGAAATGACAAGAAATTAAAAATCAATGTCAGATAAACAGTATCCATGTTCCAAGGGAAACAGACAGTAACTATAAAATTCCATAAAGCCCCGGAACAACTTTTCACCTGCCCTATCATGTTATGTTCCCCTCTTTGTCTGAAGAGTGGAGAAGCAATTTGTGAGAAAACATGTATCTTATCTTTAAAAAAAAAGAACAAACCTACCAGTATCAAGTTGATCCTGCCATATGGTAACCCAATCTTGGATTTCCCAAGCTTTGTAAATCACTGTGGGAGCAGCTGTAGAGTTTGAACCAGCCATCTATTGATCATCAGTGCACAGGTTACACCATGGTGCCCCAGGCCTCTCCAGGGGGACATCATTTAAAAATCTCAAATAATGCAAGTAAATAAATGAACCGTATTTTCTTGTTGCTAGGGAGGTCAGGATTCTAATTTTGAAAATCAATGTTTTGTGGTTCAGTCAATTAATGCTCTATTCCAGTTTTCTATATAATTAGATAAATATATATGATGCAGTTACGAGGTATCAAGGGTGATACTGTAAGCATATCAGCACACAAACACGGAAGACACACTTCTACTCTCACACATTTACAGGGAGGTGTATAGAAGGTAAGAACAAAAAGAAACAGGTTAATTTATCAGAAATGGACTTGAAGGGAGTTCAGAGGGCAAAGTGATGGATTAGAACTCTTGAGTGAGGTGCTGTGAACATCATATCCTTCTCTTTCTGATTTCCTGAGCACAAGAATATAATTCACAACTGGTTTCTGATCAAAAATGTCATGCCCCTTACGGAGCAAAGTAGAGGATCTTTCCATTAATTTATCAAATGCATTGTTGTGAAAGACTAAAGTGATGAAATTTTTCTCTAAAAGTGAGTTCACCCTTGCTTGTCCTCCCAATTCATTCATTCATCCATCATTCATTCTCCAACTAGCAGTTATACTGAGAATATAAGATACATCATCCTGTGACTAATCCCCAACAGTGCCCACAAAAAGCCATTCTCCTTCTCATGACCAATGAGATGCTGACAAGACCAGTCCCCTGCTTGCTCTCTGACCTCAGGGGCCTTCTCTTCTGCTCATCCCCATCCAGGCCCTCCCCACCACCACCACCCCTCTTCTCCACACCTTTGCAGAGGCACCTTTTGCTCTTGCTCAGCCCTCAACTACACGCTTCTCAAGTTTCCCCTCACAGTGGAAGTGATACTTTTGGCAATAATTTCTCTTGGAAGAATTAATACCATGCAGTTGGCAAAACAGTCAAACTATGCAGCTCCTCAAAGATGCTATTCTGCCCCGCTTCCACCCACCCTTGAGAACATTGCCTCAGGTCCCTGGGTTCCTCAGACTGATGAAACATTGAGGAACGGTCTCTCCCTGTGGTGGGTGCTCTTCTGTCTCAAGTCTGAAGATCAGGTAAAGGTGACCCAAAAGCAGGCTCCAGAGCCAGAGACCAAACATGTCCCAAAGTCACATCAGGCCTTCTTGCTTCTGCCAGTGCTCAGCCAGGAAGTCGGGGTTTGTCTTCTCCAGGTGTGTAAAAATGGTTCAGTGGTACCAGCGGACCTATCCCACCCCAAACACAAAAACAAAGACAAAGGAGGGTATCTTCAGTCACACCCTCCAGAAAAGCCGTTTTAAAAATGCCCCAAGGAAACAGAGGTGTGACTGGGGCTGTGGTCTGTTCATTGAGCATGGTCAGGTAGAAATAAAGTATTTCACCAGGGGATTTGTAAAGTCTATTTCAAGGCAAGAAAAACGAAAGGCAAAAACAAGGCAATAGCAATTACAAAAGTCTATGGTCCTAACTCTGAGGTTAGCAGTTCAAAATCATCAATTGCTCAGTGGGAAAAAGATGAAGCATTTTCCTCACATAAAGAGTTTCAATCTTGGAACCACACGGGTTGAAAGGTCCAGAAGGGGTGCTATAAGTCAGAATGGTGCAATGGTAGTGGGTGAGACAGTGATAATCCTAATATTAGGAAAACTGATTACCCTATGGATATGTATGGGGCAGCTAGCCATAAGATTGACGTTCAAAACCCACCCATTGTTCCCTCAGAGAAAGCTGAAGCAAGGTTTTCTGATCTTGTAAAGATTTAGTCTTGGAAACCCTACATAGAGTCAGTACGAGTTACATTGACTTGCTACAGTGGGTGTAGATGTCAGGTGTGGTAAGAAAAAGCAGATATTTAATGAGCTATAATGAAAAAATACATGTGTGCATGTATATATGTGCATATATACATGTATGTATAAGTCATACACATATATACACGTATATATTATACACATATATACATGTATAACCACATATATGTGTGTGTGTTTGTGGTTAAATGCAGTTTTAAACCTCTACTCAATTTGAATTCACTTTGGAGAAAAGTCCTTAAATATAATTTATTAATCTAGATACAGCATGTTTAAACATACTTTGCCCATGGTAGGATTTTGGCTGAATTCCATTGTTGCTATTCCTCCGGTATTGTCCATAACATAAGCGGCACGATAAAGGTTGTGACTGTATTTAATTGTCTGAGGGCAGCGGAGAGCCCAGAGTTAACATTGTAGTCTTTTGGGTTTAAAATGATGACCGGCTTTCGCCACCAGATGGCAAGATATGGAGCCCTCCTTGAAGAAAACTCCTTTCCTCGACCACTTGGTGGCATCTTTCCACTGTTTTCAGGAGTTCTGGCCGACTAATTCAGATTCTCTTTTGTGTTTCCTGTCTGCACAGCTTTCTGTTTCTTTCCTATTACCTAGGCTTCCATCTGCCCGAAGATTTCTTACAGAGAAGCTCTATAGGCGAACCCTTTGAAGGATACTTGCTGAGTAAAAAATTAATTACTTAAACTGCACTTTGAAGTGGAAGAATTTGTTTTCTTCTCTATGTAATGATAAAAAGGAACGATTTAGAATATTCTAAAAGTTAATGAGAAAATTTCATGGGAGGATAAGTCAAGAAATATTGCTCTTAGGATTCCAGTTCATACATGCATGGAGTTATTTCAAAGAAAAGCCATTGAAACCTGTCTCTCTGTGGTCACTGAGCGGCTGCAGACAAACGATCTTAGGAAGGGTTCAGAATAGACTTAGGAGTCAGAATAGACTTGATGGCAGTGAGTTTGGTTTGGTATGAGACCGTTGCCTTAATCTGCTTAGGGTGTCTGCTCAAAAAAACCCAAAATCCCCTTAAAGTGGTTTCTCAGGGGATCTTGCTAAACCAAGTAAACTTGAAAATTCAAAGTAAGGTGTTCAGCTCAGATTTTTATAACTACTCGGGGGGGGGGGGGGGGGGGAGGGTTCCCAAGAGTAAGCCTGATCGATTTTTCCCAGGGACTACAGAATGATCTCTAGAACTCATTATGAAGTTTTTAAAAAATGAAGAACAACATCGATGAGAAAAGGGCCAGACAGTTTGCACTGAAAAGTGTTTTCCCATCACCGCCATGCACTGGATCACTCTTTGAGAGTCATAGTGCAGTCCTTTGAGAAATGTGTTGGGGAGCATGACCTTGTCAGCTTGATAGCCCAGCTCTTTTCCCTTCAGCCTGCTTTTTGAGCCTCAAACCTAAAGAATATTTAAAAGGAACATGATTTAAATCCCCTAAAGATATCAACGCTATGTTGACATTGCACCCATCAAATACCTTCCAATACCTTCTTTAGGACATGGTTAGAGATGGAAAAATCACCTTCAGAAGTGTATGGAAACTGCAAGAAGCTCAGCAGAGGGACAGTAGCTTCATGTTTTATTTGCTCTTTTTGTTTAATGAAGGTTTCTATGATTTTCTATCAATGCTTTCGGTGTACTGAAATTAGTTTGTGCAGTTGGTTCATCATGTTGGAGAAGTGGAGTGAACACAGTGGCAAAGGACTCAGTGTGGGGAAACACATGTCTACACACACATTGGCTTAGGATAACGCTCCCTGATTTTATTCATTTTTCATATTTCTCACAGAAGTGGTGCATAGAGGACTAGTGTTTGCAGACACATGACTTTTGTTTTTTTCTTAAGAATATTAATTTTGCTTCTGAATATGAATGTATCTCCTCCACTCACTTGATTTGATATTATACTAGACACTCTGGTTGGTGTTAATAAAACCAAAGCGAAAATGCCAGGTGAATATACACATCATTTATAAAGAGTATTTTGCTTTAAGTAAGGTGCTTTTGAGTAGTCTGCTGTTAACAGTTTGTAAATGAAATGAGCAAGTTTTGCAAGTGTTATTTGTGAGTCCCTGAGTGTATTCCATATGGAACTATGCTTTCATCACATACTGACTTGAAGCAAGTTGGAGACATTCTAGAGTTCCTTGAAGATCATATTTTGAAATAAATAGGTTTTCATCACTCTCATCTGTGAAGATACCCATGTATCTTCCTCAGGTCATGGAATGACAGATAGAAAAAAAAAAGGAACAAATCTCTTGGAAGGGAGAAACTCAGACTATTCCTGAAAAGGCTTGCTTTGGGCATGTTATCAGGAGGACGAGTCCCATGCTCAGTAAAGTAGAGGGTCAGTGAATACCAAGGAAGACTCTCACTAAGATGGACTGGCATTGTGGCTCTAACACTGGACCCCAGCAGAGTTGTGATGGGGATGATGGTACCGCACCTTATTTTGCTAACTGTTGGTGGAGCCCTGGTAGCACAGAGGCTCAGCACTCTGCTGCTAAGGGGAAGGTTTGTGGTTCAAACACACCAACTGCTCTGTGAAAGAGAGAGGGGCGGTCTGCTTCAGTAAAGATTTAACAGCCTTGGAAATCCATTGGGGCCATTGTGCTCTATCCTATAGGGTCACCATGAGTCTGGAACAGACTTGACAAAAAATACCTTTTTTTCTGTTTTTCTTGATCCTCAATAGCTTGTCTTTGTAATGTGCACTACAAGTTTCTTCTTAAATCCAGCTTTCATAATACCAAAGAACTTGTATTAAGATATTGAGGACTTTTCAAAATGCTGGTGCTCAGGGACGTCGGCATCCATCAGCAGCAATGTAAGTGTGTAACAATAATTGCACATAGATTATAACAGTTACACCGGGGCCCTCTTAACACTCCCTTAGCTGAATGAGCCAAATTGATAATGAGAGAAGATTGCACTCAGCTGCCCACAAACATGATATCTTTTCTCTCATGCCCTTGCTGTGACATGCCACACTGTCAGGCCTGACTCAGAGCAGTCCTGTGCATGACAGAGCAAGATAAGCTCCAGTACCATCCTCCCCATCACGGCTCTGCTGGGACCCGGTGCTGGAGCCACAATGCCAGTCCATTTTAGTGAGAGTCTTCCTTGTTATTCACTGACCCTCTACTTCACTGAGCATGGGACTTGTCCTCCTGATAACATGCCCAAAGCAAGCCTTTTCAGGAACATTCTGAGATTTGTTCTTTTTTTTTTTTTTCCTGTGAGTCCATGATACACTCTCTATCCTTCGACAACAGCATGTTTCATATGCAACAATTGTCATTCAATCTTCCTTTTTCATTGTCCAGCTTTTGTGATACCTGCAAATCACATTGTGTGATATGTTGCAAACCACCCCACCCCCACTCCTGGCCAAAATGTAACTCCACTAACAAAGAAGATGAGGAATATGTTTCATTCATACATACAAATAGAATGACCATGGTGTGCTGTTTGGGGTTCCCTGCTGTGGCGATTGAAAGGATGTCCTTTCTATCTTTTCCTACCATCATGTCCAAACTGTCAGCATTGTGCTCAGACTTATCTCCACATGGATGATTTTGTGTTTCCAGGAGGCACATTCTAACAGCACCAGATCCAGAGTAAGAAGCCCTTGAGGTCCTGTAGCCAATTGCCTTGGTCTCATGGCCAGAATTGCTTGTATAATCTCTTCTCTGCTACTCCATAGTGACATAATTTGACTTCTATAATTGTTACAACTATTCTGTGTTCACCACTGAGTCACATGATGGAGAGAAGCGTGCCAAATAATCAAAAAGGGCAAATACGTTTTGGGAAAACAGCCAGTAATTCCTCTTGATCTTTGTTTAAGTTGCTGAAGGTTTGGAGATCCTGGACATATTTATCAGTTGGATAGCAGTAACATTGGCTTAAAGTCTAAGCAGTTTTAATATCTTAGATCTTGGACCTTTTGGCAATGATGACTCAAATGTTGAGATTTTTATTGTCACCTCAGGGAAAGCCAATCTCCTTTGTGCCTCCTCAAAAATATTACTGTTCCACTTACTCTGAGTAAACTTTGCCTAGTAAAATAGGTTATTTGGTATAAAGTAAAAAGTGATTGTTTGGGGCCAGTTGGCATTAAATCCTATTTCATAATAGTGTGTCTGACCTTTCTTTCCATGATGGTGATTGTAGGCCAACCATTAAGGACTATGTAGCAGAAATGACTCTATAGTATTTCACTCTCTCATTGCTCCTCACTCTGAATCAATGCCTTGTAACCTGGTAGCTGCTAACCACAAGGTCAGCAGTTCAAAATCACATGTTGCTCAGTAGAATAAAGATGAGACTTTCTACTTCTATAAAGAGTTTTAGTCTCAGAAACCCAGAGGAACAGTTCTCCTCTGTCCTCTAAGTTTGCTATGAGTTCGAGTCAATTCAATGCCTGGGAGTCTTTTTGAGATCATTAGGGGGGAAAAGGTTCAGCTCATATGAAACTTATCAACTGATCTTTTCTTTATTGCTCCAGATGTTCTCCTACAACCCCCAAGTTCTGAGGATAGACTGCCTCTCATTCCTCCTAATGCTAGATCTCCTTGTATGTTTGATTTGTTTCTCTCTGATTTCTTGAGCCTCTTTGTGGCAATTACATAATGTCTTGTCAACATGAGCAAAGGGGTGGAGTGTAGCCTGTCAATCAGGTCACAGTTTGATGACCTCCTCATTTGGAGGCTCAATGAAGTTAAGTAGATAACTCTCTCTCTGCTACATTTTCCTGTTGACAAGTCACATGGACACACACTGATAACGCCAGGGCCCTGGAGTTGGAGGAGCCACATGGAGACCCATGCCAGCACTCAGGTGCTTCCTTTGCCACTGAATCCATAAGACCTTCTACCCTAAAGAGGAATCTATAGACTGGTATCAAACATATTGGCTAATATCAGATTTATGGACTTGATCTGAACTGGGCTGAGATTTTTTTAAATCTACAATTACTCTTTGATATAAATCTCTTTCTTATACATCATGAGTGTCTCTGGGTTTGTTTCCCTAGTCCAACCAGACTAACGCAATCAGCATTCTCATCCTTTCCCAGGTTACTCAGACTAGGCCATTGAATCTTTCTCTTGAGCCTCACGACTGGTAGTTTTAGTCAATTATCATTCTCAGGCATCGCTCTGGTCTCTCCTGGGTTTGTTGTCTCTCGATGAGAGAATTGTAAGTTCTTGGAGTTTAATAGAGTGTGTTCCTTGACTCCAGTCTCTCAATAGTCTGGCTTTGGAAATAGTGTTTCTATTTTATAATTTTTCAGTTCTATTACATATTCTGAGAGGTAACCTTTTGGTGATCTATATTTGCTTTGCAGCACACTAGAATTACATGGTCTACATAAAACCCGAAGAGGCTAAAAAGGGAGTAACTAACTACCACGTACATACAGAGCCCTAATTAAAGTGTCTTACAGCTAAATCTTTCTGATATTGGGGTAGATAAATGAGAACTGTGCAAATTTACAGAGGACAATTTTGAGATGAAAAAATAAAGCCCATATTATTCACACCCTGAAAGTAGGTTGATAAAATGGTAGGCGAATGTCAGTTAAATTTGTGACACCGTTTATTTGCATCAATCACTATTAAAGAGGGCCAGTTGAATTCGCGGTGCTGGTTGTTAAATTGATATTTGCTTTTATGTTTATTTATTTATTTAAAAATAACATCTCAATTCGTCCATTTTAGACTACAGTAAAGAATGAAGACTTGTAAAGCATGATATTTTCTAGACAATGGGAAGGGGCAGCACCTTCAGTCATCTCCATTTGTTTGTATGCAATGCTCTTGATTCATGGGCATTTGTTTTCCTTGATTCTCTCCATTCTTGATTCTAAACTGTGATCATTCTTGTTGACAAGCATACCTTTTATTTTGTTTTTGTTTCTTGGGGGGCATCACTGCCCTCTGGTGGTGGGAGTAGGAGGTCCAGTCTTTGGTCCGATGGAGCTGGAATTGAACCTCCATCCCAGTGGGCTGCAGTACCGTGCACAATCACTATGCCACCAGGGCTCAGCCTGCATATCTTTTATTTTATAACATTTTTTTAAATGTGAAAAATATTTTTTTAAAGGAAAGGAAGTAATTTTACAAATGTAATTGAGGAAGGGAGCATAAAATATTTTTGTAAAGTCATAGCGATGTAACCAGTGCTTCATTGAAATAAGTCTCTATCCATCCTGGGATCAAATCAAAGGATACATGAAGGGTCCAAACAAGGACACACAGTATCCCACAATCTACTTGGCAAGTCTCTTAAATTTTTATTGTACAATTTCTAAGTTTTAAAAAGTTATATAAAATTTGAACCATACATCAGTCCATTCCTACTTTGCCAGCTTATGATGTAGAGTCAGTTTTGTTGAAAAAACACTTTCCTGTTTATTCATGCACCAATCACAAAAACTAGTGATGAAGTAGTTGAAGAATTCTACCAAGTTCTTTAGTCTGAATTTGATTAAGCTTGTAATCAAGATCACTGATAACTATTGGTTGTTGGAATGCTAATATTGACCACAAAGAGAAAGGAGCAATAGTTGGAAAATATGGACTTAGTGACAGAAAGGAAGCTGGAGATTGCATGAAAAAATTATGCAAGACCAACAACTTCATAGCATACTCCCTTTTGCCACAATACAAAAGGTGACTACACACCTGGACTTCTTCATATGGAAATCAAGTTGACTACATCTGTGGGAAGAGACGATGGAAAAGTTCAGTGTCAGCAGCTAAAAGCAAGCCAGGGGCTGACGTGAAACAGACCATCAATTTCTCATATGTAAGTTCAGGTTGAAGCTGAAGAAAATTAAAACAAGACCACAAGGAGCAAAATAAGACCTTGAGTCTATCCCATCTGGATTTTGAGAACATTGCATGAACACATTTGATGCATTGGACACTAATGTCAGAAGATCTGATGAACTGTGGGAAGCCACTAAGAACATCACTCATGAAGAAAGCAAAAGGTTATAAAGAAGATAGAAGAGAAGCAAAAAAAAAAAAAGATTTATTCATTAAATATCCTTACTTCTTTTTCATCTTGTAGAAAATCCCTTCTTTCCTTCTCTGAGCAGTTGAGTTCTTTTCTCCCCCTATGATAACATCTATTTCTCTCTCCTGAGGCAATTGGCTACCATCCTCCAAATGTCTGAGATCCCTCCCCTGATGCCCTTATCCACTTGACTATCCATTCCTCAACTTCTCTACAGTTCTTCTTTCCATTTCCACTACTACTGTCCTTGTAGAACCTACTTTGCATATAGATTTTCTCAATATTCTTCTTTTTAATCTGCCTCAGCCATTTTCTGAAAAGAATGGAATTTAGGTTATTCCTTGCCTTGAAAACATGCATTCCATGCCTCCCTTCAGTGAAAGTATACAACTCCAGATGTGTTCATCTTTACGAACTTCCCCTTTTCATCTGACACAAGGCTGCAAGCATATCTTTCCAAATTCATCTACCAGAATATTCTTCATTCATCTCGCTCTTGACAATGCTGACAATCACTGATATCACCATCCCTGTTATGGCTACAGCTTGGCTTTTTATCAGTCTAGATGTACTGCACAACCACTTGGACCAGTGAAACCCCTCTTGCTTGTTAGGATCCACTTTGAATGTCACCTGGGTTCCCCCAGCCCCCGTATATGACTAAACTACATCCCTCAGAGTACTATCAGATGATTTCATGCACCCAGCCTTCTATTGTATCCAGCAGTTCCCTGGCATTGTCGCCTTAGGGATCTCTGGAAAGCAGTCATTGTGTCTTATTTAGCTTTGTAGTCACCCACGCTCCAGCCCCAAGCATTTAGTGGAGTGTTTTATGCAGAGTAGGAACTCGATAATATTTTTCTGGAATGAAATTACCTGCTAAAGGCTGAGCCCCGGTGGTGTAGTACTTGAGTGCGGGACTGCTACTCATTGGCCGGGTAGTTCAAATCCAGCACAGCTCTCTGGGAGCAAGGTTTGGTAGCTCCCATGACCACCAGAGGACAGTGATGCCACTCCCCCAAAATAGCCTGCTATTCAAATAACATGGCTTCTATTTTGATGGGACCTTTATTATCTTATGAATTTTATTGAGAAAAAGCATAGTACACAGCTTTCTGTTGCTCAATTCACTGGCTTCTCTATGTGCATAGATAGTGACCTTGGCTTGAAAAGCAGGACAGAGCTAAGGGCAGCTTGTATGATTTTGTCAAGTATGCAGAACAAAATATTATCATTTCAACAAAAAAATATATTATCATTTCCTGTGTGAGCCAGGTGTGATGAATGGCAGTGGAGGTGAGCATATCTGACTTCCTCTGCCTTTCCTATTGCCACAGGCAGGGCCCAGACACATCTGCAAGGTTCCTCCTATACTGGTTCTCACACCAACTAGTGATAGTTTCCAAAGCAGCAAGCTTAATATTGATATAATAGCAACAATAATGCAAATAAGTTGAATTGTCCTTCTTCTGAGGGTTTTATATTGCGTTTTAAGGAAATCTGCTTTGAGGACATCTAAGTAAATTCTGGCAATAGAAGAATCTAAAGTCACAGTGGTGCTACAGGGTTAAACGTGGTGTTAACAGATATGGGGGAAATGGTGTTTCTCTAGTTAACTGATCGTTATTAATGGGATGTCTCTCCTTGGCGGGAGGTAGAGAGAGATGATCCAAACATCAAAGGCACTGCCATGGAGTTGATGCAGTGTCATTACAACTCTATTCAAGACTCACAGCAAGAAATTTCACTTTGGCTCACCAAGGAACCCAAAAAACTACGAGGGTTACAAATGAGGAAGAACTCTACCATAAAGTTGATGCCCTGATTTGGACTTTAAGCCTCCCAAACTGTGAGAAAATAAGTCAATCCATTACTTCCAGAAGACCCCTTGTAGCAAAAAGTGCCAGGTGTTCACAGTGGCTGCATATGGGGAATCTTCAGAGTACAGTCTATGAGGCTTCTTATCTGTATCACAGCCAAGCCTTGTAGACTGCCATGTGCTACTGGATGACAAAGAGAGTTTATTTTGAAAATATTGCTTTCTGCATCTGTCTGCTACAAAATAAAAATACTTGAGACTGTTGAGAGGCAGTGATTTCCCAAGTTGACACATATGCAAATGTAGAGATGTTTTTTCTTCTTAACATCTCCTTCCAAAAGCAATAATATAACTGAGTCATTCTGGTTCTAAATGCCCATTGGTAAAATGTGCATTGCTTCAGGGTAGCTAATGAAATAAATGTCCTAAAGAAAGGGACAGGAGCCTTATTTTTACCTAAAAAAAATTTTAAGTCAGTCCTAATCTGGACAAAGTCCATAGTCTAGCTCTTAACCTTTCATTTTAAGGTGAATCGGGACATAGTGTTTCTCTTTCTATACTGTCTTTGTATTTTGCCAGATGAGTTTAAATTTCAGAGCATATCATATCAGCAAGCATATGAAACACCAGTACATGATGGAATTCAAGTATATTACTTAAAAACTGGATGTGAATCCAGATATCAATCTAGTTTTATTTTTGGTAGTCTTTGTTTTTCAACGTTGAATGAACGGAATCTCCAACTAAATGCAGTTCAGTAAAGGCCATCGGGACTGGAGTGTGAAGAGCTGCAAAGAGGACACACAGCAAAAGCTCTGGCAGTTTGGCCAACTTCCTCCCAAGACTTTAAATTTAAAAGCGTGAAACCGGAGAAGAAGGGAGTGTGTGATTATCTGAGGTCCCAGGTCTATTTGAAGGACTTCACATTGACTTGCACTGTTGTAGTCTGTTATTAACTTTCAGTCCCACAAAGAAGTGATAATGCTGAGGTATTTCCCTTCATTTGCATGTCTCTTGGAAGCCAAGTAATTCAGGCCATTTAAAAAGCTTTTATGGCGTTAGCAACAAAAGAGAGAATGTAAAGTGAATACAATGTACGAGAAAGTTCTAATGATCAACTAATACCATGATTGCACTTATACCATCAAGTATAATCTACTATGTAGGACATTTTTAACACAGAAAAAGTTTCTATATTTCTAGACGCCAAAAAAAAAATCCAATTAAAATTTTATTCCTGCATGACCTAGATTCCACACTATGCATTCTTTTCAGGAGACTAATTGTGTGATGGGTAGATGACAGACTTCTGGTTTTGTGAGGTTTGGGGGGTGGTTTACCTTGGTTCTTGCTTCTCAACACTGAAAGAATCCATGCTGCAGAAACACTTTTGTAATTCCAAGTAACTTTTCTGAGGAAAAGGGAAGTTTCAGGCATGTCCATCTGAAAAAGTGCACACTGTCTCTGGAAAGCATGCAGGACCGCATGGCTGGGGCCATGGGGAAAATGAATATCAGGACGGGAGTGGGAAACCAAGCTTGTGGAACCAAGAGCAGGAAATCCAAGAGCGCCAAAGAGAAAGCTTCCTGAGGAATCCTACAGGCAGAGGAAGTACAACTGGGAAAGAGTCTCACCCTCTGTTTACAGCACACACCTGAAAAGGGGGGAATGACTATCTCTTGTCTGTTGTTTCTCTGCTCTTTTCCCCACTGACTGGGTAGACATGGTTGAGGGTATTGACCAATCTTATTGGCGAGTTTAGGTGCCTAAGTCTATACTTACCTATATACTTATAGACTATTTAAAGGGATTGGTCTGACTGGAAAGGTGGGCATTAGGGTAATGTCCTGTCACCATGATTATTCAAATTGTATGCTAATTTCATCTTCAGATCAGCTGGACTGTGTGAAGAAGTACCTGGCATCGGGAAGTAGCTGAGGATACATTAGAAAACTGCAATACGCAGGTCACACAGATAGGGTTACTGAAGGTGAAGACTTGAAATATTTACTAATGATGATGAAAAACCGTGGCCTTCAGTATGAAGTGAGAAAAACAAAATCCTCCCATCTAGACCAATAGGCATCATAACAAATGGAGAAAATATTAAAATTGTCAGTTTGTAAAATCATATTCGTAATCAATGCCTATGGAAGTAGCAGTCAGGAAATCAAATGATGTATTGCACTGGCCAAATCGTTCTCTCTCTCTAAAGTAATAATAATAAAAAAGATCAAAATCACAAATGTCACATTGAGGATTGAAGTGTGCCTGACACAAGATTTGGCACTTTCAATTGCTTCGTATTCGTGCTAAAATTAGAAAATAAATAAGAAAGACTGAAGAAAAATGATGCATTTCTGTCATAATGCTTATAAAGAATATTGAATGTGCCATAGACAGCCAGAATAAACAAATCTGTCTTGCAAGAATTACAGCTAAATGCTCTTTAGAAAGAAAGTTGGTGAGACTACATCTCATATTTTGGACATATTATCCTGGAGGGACCAGTCTCTGGAGAAGGATATCAAGCTGGGTAAAGTAGAGGGTCAGTGAAAGAGAGTATGCCCCTCAGTGAGATAGATTGATCCAAGGGCAAAAACAATGAACAGGATCTTAGCGATTGTGAGGCTGTTGCTGACCCAGTCAGTTTGCATAGCATTATTATGCATCAGAATGGACTCTATGACACTAGCAATAGCAACAAGGTAGAAGAATGGGGCCGAAGACGCAGCCATGTACTTCGGAAAGCCACCCCTGAAAACCCGATGGAGCCCAGTTCTTCTCTGACATGGGGTCCCCATGATGCAGCGCCAACTCAACAGCAGTCGGAAAGAGATGAGAAATCAATACAACATAGTTTCTGCTGACCAGGCATTTCCAAGCTATTCAGTGTCTCTTCTCCAGGTTGTTGTTCTGAATATAATAATAAAGTTTGGTAAGAGAAGGAAACTGATTATTCAATGTCAAAGGAGAATATTCTTTCTAAATTTACAAAATACATTGTAGACAAAGGATGTGGCACAGGTGCAAAAAGTGGTGTGCATAAGGTTCACCCAGTTTCAGGGGAAGGAAGCTTCACATTTATGTAATGAATTTCAAGATGCTCATAATTATTCTTCAGCTATATTTAAATGCCATAAAGGTCTTCTCAGTTAATCCTTGACAAAAGAATGAAACCTTTCAAGTGAATAAATTGTAATGTAGAAAATGTTGTGATTCGATTGCACAGGCTGCCCTAATTAATTCTATCTTCTAAATACAAAGAAATCCTCTTTTAGTAAAGACCTAAGAAGGCAAAGTAATCTTTGAATCTCTCAATTCAAGAGGCTCTATTGTGGTTTCAGTATGCTACTTCTTTATTTGTCACACTTACGTTCAATAAATTACATAAAAAATGTCTTTCTTATCCTAACCTAATTAAAAAAAGTAGAAAAAAGGGTGTAAAGGCATCAGTAAATTACTCATGTAAAGGAATTCAGTGTACATGCATTTCCTGTTGGTTGGATTCTGAGTTTTATACTAAAGGAAACAAATAGGTATTTCCTATAATATGTACAATTCATTTTGCTTCATAGCTTTAGAGGTCGAACCTCAGTGTTCTGAAATTTTACTGGTTGGAAGTGAAGCTTGTTATTCTCAAAATTTTGATTTGATTACTTTAGGATGAGATTTTCATTTTAGGTTGTGAATTTTCTACTAGAATATTAAATTTTTCCTGGTATAAGATAAACCTAGACTTCAGCATCTGAACAGACTAATACATTTGGGGGCAAACCTGGAACTTTTCCGGATACTTTATACTTTTCTCAAATTGCCATTATTTAGTCATTTTTTTAACTTTCTTTTTTTTAATATAGATTTTATTGGGGGCTCATACATTTAATACACCGTTTGTATTAAGGATATTTGTATACATGTTGCTACATTCATCTACATTATCTGCTTGAACCCCTCCAGCATAAGCTCCTCTTCCCCTCTTTCCTCTAGTTTTTTCTTTTTTTAATTTCATTTTCCCATATTTCTCCTTCCACCTTCCCATCCCCCATGAGCTTCCAATTACTTATAAATTGTTATTACCTCTTCATATCTTGCACTGTATAATGTGTCACTTCACTCACCTCCTCGCTACCCCACCCCTGCTGTTGTCCACACCCCAGAGAGAAGGTCTCATGCAGACCCAAGAAATTTGTTCCCCCTTTCTACTCCACTCCTGAAATGTCACCATTCCCCACTAGTCTAAAGGGATTATCTATCCTAAAATCCACGTTTTCGACTCCAATGTGCATCCCCTGGTCCAGTCAAATCTGTCTGGCAGAATTTTACTTTCTAAAAACTTTTTTTCATTATTTTATATGAATTTGCCTTATTTGTTAATAAAAGTAGCACAGATTTTTAATAAAGGAGAGAAAATAACAATAAAACAAAAGATACTTGCAGATTATTCAGCTAATTGTATTCAGATTTGAATTCTTTGCCTACTTTAAGGGAACCTTAGTATGCCTGCTTGTTGTCCTTTTAAAGTGCTGTGTCAGGTTTGCAAATTCTTAGTCCTCCACTTAACCTTCTCATTCCAAGGATAGCACCATCCTGACCCCACAATTGATTCTCACTAAAGTCAACAACCACCTTATAAATGGAAATGCACAACTATGTGTACAACGGCCCCTGCCCCCAGAAGGATTTACTTCAGAAGACAGCTCTGAAGCTACAGCTCAGGGAAAGGGACATGTCTGATCAGAGCACACAGGAGCAAGTGAAGGGGAGGAAAAGAGTGGAGCACATCCTGGCCCACCAAGCCCTGTGGACAATAGCCCTGCTCAGAGCAGTCAATGCACAGAGAGGACCATATATCTGGCACAACTCTGAAATATGGCATTCCTCACTGACCCATAGCCCTACAGGGGACAACACTGCAGACACAGTATGGGAATTGCACCCAATCTAACCCCACCACACCATGGCAAAACACTAAGGCTGTGCAACAGAACAGCAAGGGGAGCAGAGTAAAGATATCCCAAGGGAGTACCAAAAATAGACTTTGGAGCCAAGGGATGGCATCTCATGAGACTCAACCAGAAAACACTTCTAAAGGTCAACAAACAGACCTTGAACTTTTGAAAAGCTTTTCTCTTTTTTTTGTCATTGGATGTCTTGTTTTTGTCCTTGTTTTATTTTCTTTTTTTTGCTCCGTTTTGCTCTTTCATGTTTTCTTTTTTTTGGGGGGAGGGGTCCATATTATTATCTCGGCAGATCTATCTAGATAAGTTAGGCTGGATAAACAATCTGGAGGAGAAAACAACTGGAACAACAGTTGCAGGGAAACATAGGAGAGGGGTAGGAGGGGATAAGGAATTGGTGTTAACAAACCCAGGGACAAGGGAACAACAAGTGATCCAAAGTCAGTGGCAAGGAGTATGTAAGAGACCTGGTAGGACTTGATCAAGGGCAATATAACCTAGAGGAATTCTGAAATGCAAATGTAGTGGGACATGATAGTGGGACTAGAGGAAAGTAAAAATAAATAGAGGAAAAACCTAGGACACAAAGGGCACTGATAGATGTGAAATACAGGCGTGTACATATATAAATATATATGACGATGATGGGGAAATAGATCTATGTGCATATATTTATAGGTTTTGCATAAAGATAGCAGATGTACATTGGTCCTCTACTCAAGTACTCCCTCAATGCAAGAACACTTTGTTTTATTAAATTGGGATTCCAAGATGCTCACCTTCCCAACACTATCATTGCAGACAAATGAATGCATAAGCAATTGTGAAGAAAACTGATGGTGCCCAGCGATCAAAAGATATAACATCTGGGGTCTTGAAGGTAAATAAGTGGCCATCTGGCTGAGAAGCAATAAAGCCCACATGGAAGAAACACAACAGCTTGTGTGATCATGAGGGGTTGAAGGGATCAAGTACCAGGCATCAAAGAACAACAACAAAAAAGTTGTATAATTGTGAATGAGGGCAAGTGCATTTTGGGGACCCAAAGCCCACCTAGGCAACTGGACATCCCCTGAAAAAGGGTTATGGGGAGGAGATGAGTCAGGGTGCAATGTAGCAATGGTGAAGCATGCAACTTTCCTCTAGTTCTTTAATGCTTCCTCTCCCACACTATTATGATTCCAATTCTGCCTTTCAAATCTGGCTGGATCAGAGGATGTACACTGGTACAGGGAGGAACTGGAAACACAGAGAATTCAGGACAGATGATCCTTTTGGGTCCAGTGGTGAGAGTGGCAATACTGGAAGTGTGGAGGTCTAGAAAGGGGGAACCAATTACAAGGATTTACATAGAGCCTCCTCCCTGGGTGATAGATAACAGAAAAGTGGGTGAAGGGAGACACTGGATAGTGTGAGATATGACAAAATTATAATGATCTATAGAACATTGATGGTTCATGAGGGAAAAGGGAACAGGGAGAGAGGAGAAAAAGCAAGGAGTTGATATAAAGGTCTCAAGTGGAAAGTCACTGTTTTGAGAATGATAAGGGCAACAAATGTACAAATGTGCTTGACACAATGGATGGAAGTATGAATTGTGATAAGAGTTGTGTGAGCCCCCAAATAAAATGATTTTTTTTAAATTGTAAATGCAGTTATGTCTCCAACAGTAAGAGGAAGGAGGTTGTCTTATCGGGAAACCAGGTGTTCAGCATCATCAGAATATAGATATAGATGTCTGTCTAGTGACACAGGAGGTCACATCATGAGGATGTAGTGACCGCTGATCTTCTTTCAAACAATTCTTTGTCCTGAAGAGCAAGCATCTACAGGTGACTATTGATCCTGTGCTTTTAAAGTGTTAAAGTCAAACCGCCCAACAGTTTTCCCTTCACCCTCCTCTGTGTCTGTTTCTTTTCTCCGTCTTGTGGATTACTAACTCTCATTTTACCCAAGTTAGCACTGATCAACAGTCTATCATGTAAAAGACAAAGTGGATGTCTTTTACATATTATTTTTGATAGACCTTAATTTAAGCCTAAAGTTTTTAGGATCTATAATAAAATTATGGTTGGCTGAGTGTACAAGGGGCTTCAAAGTGTTTGTTGAAAAAAAGCACACTGTTCATTAATTTCATTTTTTTGCACCCACTTTTTGAAACCCCTTTGTATATGCTTTGAATTTGAAGCTATTTTCTTCACAAGAAGCTTGATTCCTCCATGGGAATCAGAAAATATTGCGGACCAGGGGGTTTTATATCTGAGTCAATGGAAAAGACCATTTGAGTTAGCTTTATTTCAAAGATGACTCTCTGGTCTGGAATAATTTTTAAAGGTCTATCTGAATTTGTACCTTGAGGTTCTTGAGAAGTTTGGAATTTTGAAAAACTTTCTGATGCTGATAATACCACCTATAATTTATTTTACTAATTTCAAGCACATTTCCTCATAAACTTTAATTTAATTTGAAGATGGCAAGTCTTTCTATGATTTCCTGGTATTTGCATCTAGTTACATTTCTAAAATTATTAAAGCTGTTCCCCATGGAATGATGTATAAAATGATGTTCTTTATTTTTATGGTGATTTGATGGAACTGCACAGTAAAATAAAAACTACCCCTACTCAAATAAGCTTTTTAATTTTGCATGTTGTACTTATACTAACAGATGAGTCACTGAAAATACATGCATATAATTAAAGAAGATATGCTGCCTGGGATATGACTATTTGGTACCAAATGTTACCTTATTATCATTTTGTACTTTGGAGACAATGTTATCTCTTGACCATATCTGATGATACTTTTTACAATGTGAAAATAAAGTATAATGCCTTTGCTAAATGCCCTATGGATTTAGCATTCTCTTCTTGGTTTTAAAAGGAGGGGGAGAAGATATATTTGACTTGAAAAGTGCATGATCTCTTGTAATTAGTAAGTACATTCATTCCTTTTCATAAAGTACTTTAAGTAAGAGTAATGTATATCATGGGATAGTATTGAGGATCAGGAAAATGAAGACCTTGACTTGCCTATTTATAATTCTATATGGTGCTTTTAAATGCAATCTTAGAGCAAGTATGATGCTTGTAGCATCTTCCCCTGAAGCAGAGAATAAGGATAGATAGCAGATAAGAGTTTGTTCACAGAATAAAAGGAGTTAGGTTCCCTAATCCTTCAAAGTAAAACTGGGATACTAGGATCCTATAATGTACATTCATTATAACAAAGACTACCATAAAAATGTCGGGCGATGAAAACAACTTAGGAAAAAAGGTACAAGTTAGAAAAAAGAAAAGGGTTCCTTGATATTGAAGCTAACTCTAATTCTGTGGTTCGCAACCTTACTAATGCTGTAACCCTTTAATGTAGTTCATGTTGTAGTGATCCCCTAACCACAACATTATTCTCATTGCTACGCCTATGAATTTTTTCCCAGCCCCATACACACAGTTATAGATATAAAATTTTATTTTTCTCACTATTAGGGGATTTAACTTAACTTATAGTGGTTTAAGTATAGCTCTAAAATTTAGTAAAAATTGAGAATTAAAGTAGACATTTTCTCCCTGCATATCCTAAGTACTTCCCCAAAGTAAGGGTGTTTGCCTTTTGGATTCAGAGGAAAGACAACCCAGAAACCCAAACAGAAACCTCTGTTTGAAACCAATGTTCATCTGCTTTCTGCTCAATTGGCCTGCTTCTTGTGAAGGTCCTTCTTCAATATCCAAAAGAATAGGTGAAAATCTCAAACAGGACACTGATGGAGAGAATTTCAGTTTGCCTTCAACTTAGTTCATAAATAAAATGCTATAGGGAACATATGGTTTGGGTTCAGCTTTTCTTTCCAATCCACATATTTAGGTCAGTTGGTAACTTTAAAATATAATTTTTAAAAATAAACAAAAGCTATTTATTAAGGATTAAGTATAATGGCCAAACAAGGAGGTAGTAGTATCCATTAACCAGGAGCCTAATAATCTCTAAAGCAGGGTATTTTGTAGTATAGCAGAAGGTGGTTGGTAAAAATATGATTACCAATTCCTCTTAAGCTGAGTTTTGACTCTTTTGAATCCAGTTATTTTCTTATTTTTTAAGGAAAATAGTACCCGGATGAGGTTTTAAGCGTGGAATTTCATATGAATATTGTATTATGCAGTTAACACAACATAACTATAATAATAACCAATGCCTTTTTAATAAATGAGTGGGGACCTGGATCAGCTTTGTTTTCAATAGTTAGCACTCTTAACTTGATTGTCTTACTTTAGTTTTATTTTTAAAATTATTATTAGTTGGAATTTAGTACATTTATCTTATTAGTCTGTTTTCAGTTTTTTGAGGAGATAAAAATCATCTTGAGGTGTTGAGAAAACAAAATCCCATAAAAATGTAGCTTTATACATGACAAGCACACCATGTGTATTCAATATCGGGCAGTTTCTTGTTCTTTGAAGGCCAGCCACATTCTAAGACTTCATTCTCAGATCTCAAGTGGTATCATGGCACCACTCAGAGATTGGCTTTCTCTCATAACTTTGAAGTAACTTCCCCAGACTTAGCCATGGTTCTCTCTTCCCCAAATCCAAAACCAATGTTTATAATATGTCGATATCTTATATATAGTTTCTGAAAACGGTATGTGATATTTTGGAGCATAATCTAAGTACTCATGTCAAGAAGTTCAGAGTCTGAACATATATGGTAAAAATTAATTCTACAAAAGTGTGAGTTTTCGAGTTAACCTGATTAGCAGTATATGATAACAGTTTCTTTTTCTGAATTTAGGGTGATTTTATTATTTGTTGGATGACAGTCATTTTTTTCCAGTCAGTCATACAGATATTTTAGTAATAATGATTGGCTGACCCTATTTTTTGAAAACTTCAGGTGTAAATTTAAATAACACAGAATACCATCACACCTTTCTCAACCCAGCTAACTATGAAGAACATTAGAATATATATATCACTAAAATTTTTTAAAATATACTTTGACCTAGTTTGTGTTAAATCAATGGTGTTGAATACATGATATAAATATTGTAGTAGCTATTTAAATAATAGCAATTGATAGCCAAGAAAAAAATGAAACAGACATTTTTATTATACAAATGAACTGTGGAAATTAATGAGGTAAAACAAAATTCATAATAGTAAGGGGAGGAAATATTAAAGAACTAGAGGACAGTTATGGATTTCATTAGTGCTATACCACACCCTGGATTTATCATTCCTTCTGTGTGGCCTTCTGTGAGGAAGTCCTTAGTTAAATTACAGTTGGACTTTGGGTATCCATTTTGTGCACATTCCTTCTTTTCTATTTGATTTTTTTTTTATCTTCTGCTATCTGTTCCTGCCAACCTCTCATAATCATGATGTGTTTCTTCCATATGGGCTTAGTTGCTTCCCTGCTGGATGGCTGCATGCTTAATCTCAATCCTTTAAGACCCCAGATGCTATATCTTTTAATAGCTGGGAACCATCAGTTTTCTGTACATTTGCCTATGAACCCATTTTGTTTTAAGCAATCACGAAGGGATGGTGAGTATTGTCAGTGTCACGTTATTAGAACCAAGTACTTGTACTGAGGTAAGATTTTAGTAGAGGCCCAAAGTCCATTTCAGTCCGTCTTGTATTCACATTTATACACAGATGTAGGCAGATATGTCTACATGAGGAGGCACCCCTCCCAACAAGGAAAAAACTTCTCTGGTCAGAGCTTCCGTAGTACTCATTTTTCTCAAAGAGCAAGCATCAAGCAACTCACTCTGAGTTAGTGCACCCAGTGGTGTCGCCTGGGAAGGTTCTCTCTGGTCAAAGCTAATTTTTCTCATAAAACCTCTTTTGGGTGGTGGGGGATGGCCAATTTAAGAGAACAGCAAGTGGCTGTGAAATTTTGTTTGCTGCTTGGAGAAAAATGCCACAGAAACTGTTGTGACGTTCAACACAGCTTACAAGGACAGCATTATGGGGGAAAACTCAAGTGTATAAGTGGTTTTCTCATTTCAAAGAAGGAAGAATGAAAAATGGTTGAAAAGAAGGAAGAATGCTAATCAATGACAAACTTTTTTCTGACCATCTGTTAACTTCCTGAACAGATAATTGAAGACAAACTTCATTCTGGATATGTCTGTCAACATCGTGTGCTCAAAGATGTCAACTCATAATGCATTTGGAGCTCATTCCACCAGGTCAAACTGTTAATCAAGCTTTATATTTAAAGGTTCTGAACAGATTGCATAACAGTTTGTAACAAAAAAGACTTGATTTGTGGCAGACAGGGGACTGGTTTTGTCACCACGACAATGTACCTGGTCACATAACCATCTAAGTGTGTTAATTTTTGGCAGAAAACATCATGTCTCTCTTGCCCCACACACCTTACTCACCTGACCTCAATGCATGCAACTTCGTATTGTTTCTGCTAATAGAGAGAGACATGAAAGGAGAGCAATTTGATTATGTACAAGAGGTGAGGGAAAAAAAACAAGGGAGGTGCTGTCAGCCATTCAAACAGATGAGCTTGAAATGTGCATACAAGAATGGAATTGCAGATTTGACAAATGTATTTAGTGTAATAGACGGTATTTTGATGATGACAATGTTGTTTTGCTAAAAATTAAATACATAGCATTTAAAAATATTTTTAAATAAACCATCTTATTTATGTATTTAAATATATAATATCTATATTTACACCTATATATAATTTTTACTTTTTTTCTTTTCTTTTTTCTTTCCCTCACCCCACTATCATATTTACTAATTTCTCACCTCTTAGTACTTCTTAGATACCTTTCAATTGATCAAACATTACCAGAAACAGGACACCCTCCTCACTGTCAATTTCAAAACCCTTTCTCTTCAACTCTTCCTGTCTTTATTGGTTTCCTGCTCACACCCCCCCCACCCCACCTCCTGCCCTCCTGTGCTCCTGACAGGCCCTTGCTGTCTCTTTGGGCTTACTTATCCTGCCTATCTTATACAGATAGACACCAGAAACTAAAATAAAAGAAGAGAAAGACCATACAAATAGTTCCAAGTCTAACTGGTATCCTGACCCATACCTTTTCATAATCCATCAGTTTGACTCCCTCTTCCTTCAGGACTTCATATCCTAGGACCACTTACCTAACAGCACTTATCCTTTTTTGCTCCTCAGCACTCATGTCCAAAAAGTGTGCATCCCACAAGTCCCCATTGCTCTTCCTGCAGCCAAGGATGGAATGGACAAGTGCCCCATCCACCCCTTACACCTTTCAGTTTTCAGGGAGGGCTCCTTATGACTAATCTCCAACAAGTTCAGATGATGTGCCAAGAGGTACACTCATCTAGACCCCATTCGCCACCCCAGTTAGAAGCCTACAATCAGGATTCCTTAGGGAATTTGTGGCTTTGCCCCCATTCCTGATCTGTTGCACGCCACTATTAGTTTGCCCCCGTGTGGCTGAGTCAGTTCCTAAGCTTTCCCCAGCTGTATCTTCAGGTCCATCCTCTGTAGTGCTGTCAGCAAGGCAGGGGGGGGGGGGGGGGGGGACATCATGTCTGAAACTGAGGCCAGCTCGGCAGTCCTCTCTGTGAATGAGCTGCCCTAAGCAGGGACATCACCCTCCAGGATTGGTGCACTGAAATTAGATTCTCTCTCTCTCTCTCTCTCTTTCTTTCTCTCTCTCTTTTTCCTGGAGAGGCATAAAGAAATAAAGAAGACTCCCTCCCTTGGGTGCATTATTGCTCTGGTCCCCCATTCCCATCTGCTTTCTCCCCTGCAGAAACTGTAATTCTTTATGAAAGTAGAAGTTCCCATCGTTTTCTTGAGGAGAGGCTGATAATTACTATCTGTAAATCTTTCAGATCGTAGCCTAATAGTAACTGCTAGGACTCCTCTTAGTAAGTCCTCTGTGGACACATGTTGGATGGGAAAGTGATTGGGTGACTGTCCATGAGAAAGACCAAGGAAACACGAGATCAGAGTGTCATGTCAAGAGTTGCAATGTCTAAGATGGGAAGTTAAAATTTATTCCTGAGGATATGTTAGCAAGTTCCACAGAAGATGAAAAGCTTTAGCTAGATATTTGGGATGAATAAAAGTAGGCAGAAAAATCATATGTCTTGCTCCAATTCCCAAAATTATCCTGGGATCTTGTAGATAGGGAAAAGCAGAGTCTGATTCAGGCATCCTAAGTTAAATGTTTTATAACTGCACACCATCTATCAGGTTTTACCTATACTCACAGCTTGTCTTCATGCATGATGAAAGTCAGTTCATACAGCTATATTGGGTTGTGGGGGAATTGTAAGCAATTTCAATACTCTGATTTAGGTGAATTTGCTTGCAGTTTGACAGGGAAATATTTAAACCGAAACTATCTTTTTTGGTGTCCTGATCATTCTGGAGTACTGAGTTAGTTGAGTGCTAAGACTCTGGTTTTTCGGGACTCCAGGTTGCTGCTAGCCTTGAGTAGTCAAGGGCCCATGAAAAGATACTGTGGGCATAACACTGTTGTTCAGTGTCTGGTGATCATAAGGCCAAGTTTGCTGGTTTGGTTTTCCAGTGGGCTGCCTGGCTTTCTCTTAGGCTCATTGAACTGACTGGAAGAATATTGGATTTAATCAAAAAGCTAGATTTTAATCCAGATTTCTAAACATGACATTAAACCATTGGATGTTTTCTGATTTATCCTTGGCCAAGTACTTCATGAAATGTCATTAGTCAATCAGTACATTAGGGTTGTGTACATTATTAGCACGACACTGTAGTAAAAACTATGGACATAAATTCTGTATTCATAGGGATGGAAAGGAGGTGCTTAGGCAGAGTCTGCTCTGCTTGATCCTTTATTTGATTGCATAGGACAAGCCCTAAGAAATTTAGTGCCTTCTCCCCACCATGACAGACACTTTGCTATCCATTAAAATGTAATAAGATGCCCATGGCATAGTGTGCCTTTGCCAAATGAAGGACCGTGGACCCCATTATACAACCAAGAGTTAGTGTGGCGGTCACGTGCTTTTGTTAATTTCATGATTGAGATGTAGGGGTGGAGTTAGCCTGTTAATCTGGAGATAGCCCTTGAGTAGCCAATGAGGCCTCCGTGTGGGCATGACTTTCTCCTAAGACTTCTGGGAAATCTCACGATATTTCCCTCATGAAGATGAGAAGCTATCTCCCCAGTCGTTGCGAGTTAGTGTCAGAGACAACGAACTACGGACAAGACAAGATGGCAGCGTTGCAGGAGCTAGACGAGCCGGAGGAGAAGCCACATTGCCTTACCCTGATGGAACCAGACCTCTGAAGTTGCAGAGGCCACCTGGAGACCCCTGACAGTACTGAGTTGCTTCTACTACCACTGGATGCTGTTGATGGACCCAGAGCCCTAGAAACTAGGAGCCATGAGGTGACTCCTGCCAGCGCCAGGACTCTGCGCTCACTGGCCTGTGACTTTGTGAGTCAGAAGGAGACTTTATAGACTGATATCAGGCATATGGGTTAATAGCAGACTTATGACTTTGAAATGGACTGGGTTGGGATGCTTTCTTAATGTCCTATTTCTCTTGAATATAAACCAGACCCTTATATCCATATGCATGTCTATGAGTTTGTTTCTCTAGTTTACCCAGACTAACACAGTTAGCAACAGAGAGAAAGTTTTCAGAAGGGGCCCCTGACCAAAGCTTCTCTCCCCAAGTCCTTTTGTGGTGTTTTCCTGGTGTAGGGAAGTCTGCTGCCTTTTGCATCAGTGTTAAAGGATTTTCTCTTGCTCCAGGAAAAGGCTAGAAATCTGTATTCATTTCAAGATCAAAAACATAAGGTACTAGATGTCCTGAAGATGAGTCTTGGTGGTATTGGACTGCTAACTTTAAGTAAGTTCAGTAATTCAAAACTATCAGTGATTCTGAGGGAGAAAGATTTATAGTATCAGACACCCACAGGGGGAGTTTTATTCTGTCCTATGAGATGCTGTGAATCAGAATGAACTTGATGGCCATGATTTTGAAAGTTGATTTGATTTTGTGCCAAGTGCTATGAAGATATAGAAAAGAGTAGGGAGGTAAGCAGTTAATTCCCTTCCTTAATGGAATCTATATAGAAAGAGAGTACTGTTCTGACTTCAAAATAACATGCATTTTGTTTTGTTCTTTACTTTGCATTTAGTCAGATAGGAAAAGTAACAAATCAGCTCCCCTCCTCTATGTACCATATTAACAGAAGAAGCCATGAGTCATTATTTCTCTCTGTAAAGTATAATAACTGGATTTTCCCTTATAGATAATCACAATATGAAGGTACTTTATAATCTTCATTCCTTTCCAATGACTAAAACATCACTGCTCACCAAGAGTTGGGGAAATAATGCAATCAAATCATTCTTGCATAGGCACAAATTAGGAGACAGATAATTACTCTTTCTATGAGTTGAAAAACTGGTTACTATCTCATTATTTGTGGTGATTCTCTTGCTGTCAATAAAATTTCATCTGTTAATAAACAACAAAAATTATTTACAGGTTCTCATAGTAGGGGGCAAAATTCTGACAGCAATTTTATACTACAGTTACGATGAGGGTATAGGTTTTCACTTAGGCCATCAAATGATTAGCTTTCAAAATAGATGTGTGCAAGACCCCTTTCACAAATCGCTGCTTGTTCCATTCATTTCGCTTGTGATTTCTCTCTAGTTCTGACATGTACCCCCTTCCTCTCAGCATCGGACTCACTAGGGGATAGACATGTCCAGGCCCTGAAATTCTGAAGGTCTTTCTGCCTAAAGATATTAAATTCCTTCCCACTGGTCTGGCCTGAAATGACTGACTGCCCTGTTTTTTATTCTTTTCTTTTGAAAAGAGGGGAAAACAACAAAACAAAAAAAAGATGTTTTAGACCAGTGAATGAGCAAATGCCACATACAATTAAAATCCCAGCAAAGGAAACCCTCCGTTCCTCCCCGAAGTGGGGCTGGATACTCTAGAGATTTCAGTCAATTTTATTTCACACTTAAGTGAATCTGCCTCTTAAATGTGGCAATTTCTTAATAGTGGTCTTTGGATTCCCACAGAAGTTAGGGCAATTTAGCGTACTCGTGGTAATGCTCTAATAATGTCTTTAAAGACAAATTCAAAGCAAATTTTATTAAGCTCTGATAGCTTCTTGAAGGATTCTCTTAAGCAACAAAATAGAGAGTTAAGGACATTCTGAATCCCACTGAATCCTAACATCAACTTGGTGATCTTGAGCAACAGTGAATTGCAAAGCAGAACCCTGAGGTCCAAGTGTTCACAGATAGGGGTACAGGGAATGTTGCACCAACACCAGCAGATGTGCCAGGGCACACGGTTCTTTGTCTTTACTGTTGACTCATTTGCATATTTTAAAATGTGATGCTTCCTGACATGGCTTCCACATGCAGTACTAATACAATGCCTTCTTATAATACATTAGATAAACTACTGGTTTTTTTTACATTGAAGCTACTTTTCACAAGAAATATATGCAGTAGTCATTTAATAAAGTCTCTATGAAAGACTACTTTGCCCCGCAGTTGCATTAAGTCTAAGTTATTTTCTTCCTCTTCATGGAGCTCTCGGGTCTGAGGTCTTTGTTGTTTGTTCGCTTTTTCAAGTCAAGTGGGGAGGAGAGCTATGACAGCAAAGTCTAGGGCAATGTTAGAAATGATGTAATGATGAGAAGCTTCTGGGGTAAAAATGATGAGAGATTTCATGTTAGGAATGGGAAGGACTTGAGAAGACTGCGAGCACGCATTGCTATTTGACCCTCTAAGCTGAGTTGCTCAGCAACAGGGAGAGGTACTCCGGAAAAGAAGACTCTACCCTCAGGGACAGGCTGTGAGTTCCAAGTGACTAAAGTGGAGGATGCAGGCTAGCTGGAGATAAAAGATGTTTGGTAGTATTACCCCCCAAATACTGGACCCATATCATGGAGCAATGACCCTAATTAATAACCACTCTAAGTGGAACCGAGAAAAGCAAATGAACAAGATTGTTTTAATGAGTGGTTGGCCAATGGAGCACTGACAGCAACAAAGGCTATTTAGTGGGTGTTCTAATTTTCCCAATTTCCAAGGGATATTTCTACTCCTTTTATTCTAACAATATTAGGCACATACTGCATGCAGATTCACTGTAATCCTTGAGGTACATGACAGGATATAGAAAACTCTGAAGCACAGTGAGTACATAAAAATAGTTGTTAGTGGGTGCCGTCTCCTTGACTCTAACTCACAGGACAGAAGGACCCTATGCACAATAGAAGGAAACACTCTCTGGACCTGGACCATCCTCACAATGGACCATCCTCATGTTTGGACCTGTTGTTGCAGCCATGGTGTCAGTCCATTTCCTTGCCAGTCCTCTTTCTCTCTGCCCTTTTATTTTACTGAGCATAGCTCCCCTTTTTCCAGCAATCAGTCTCTTCTGTTAGCCTCCCCAAAGCATGCCAGACTAGTCTCCACATCCTTACTTCTCAGGCGTGTTCTGATTATATTTCTTCAAGCCAGATTTAATTGTTCTTTGGGCAATGCTTTCAACAATCTTCACCAGCACATAATTCAAATACATAAATTCTTTTGTGGACTTCTGAATCATTATTCAGCATTCATATGCACATGATGTAAGTGCTAGTAACATGGCTGGAGTCAGGCCTGTCTTAGTTCCCAAGGTGACATCCTTGCTCTTGAGTACTTTAAAAGAGGTCTCGGACAATAATATGTCCTTGAAGGAGACCTGATGGCATAGTAGTTATGTGTTGGACTGCTAACTCCAAGATCAACCATTTTAAATCACAAGATACTCTGTGAGAGAAAGACAAGATTTTCTACTCCTACAAAAACTTAGCTTTAGGGGTAGTTCTACCCTGCCCTATATAGATCCTGCAAGTTGGAATTGACTACATGACAGTGGGTGCCATGTTTTTGTTTGTTTGCTTTTCTAATCTGTCATTTGATGTCTTGAGCATGGCTTCTGGGAGCATTGCATTTTGTATTCAAGCAAAATGAAACCCTGGACAACTCCAATCTTTTCTCTACTTATAAGGAGATTGCCTATGGGTCCATTCTGAGAATTTTTTTCTTTACATTGATTTGAAATCCATACTGAAGGCTCTGATTTTCATCAGCAAAGACTTCAAGTCTTCTTTGCTTTCAGCAAGCATGTTCGTGTCATCTTCTTATGAAGGTTATTAATAAGCCTTCTTACACTTCTGATGCCACATTCTTCTTTTGCTTCTCTAATTATTTGCTTAGCATGCAGATTGTTTAAGTATGGTGATAGGATACAACCCCGATGCACACTTTTTCTGGTTGTAAACCTTATGGTACGTATTAAAATCTTATAAATCTTCATCTCTACTCTTCTATTGCCTGGGCCTTATCCATAGTACACAAAGACTGAGAAACCTAGAGGGATCAACTCCATGGCAAGCAGGGTTCAAATGGTTATTAACATTCGGAATTCCTGTTGAACCCTTGAAAATTGTCAAAACATGCTGTAATAAATATAGAGCAACAATGATTATACTTAATCATGAATAACACAAGTCAAAATGACTATAATCTTGCTCACAGATCTTGGTTTTCACTCACATGTTCAAATGTTTGGACTCTATTTTTCAAGATGAGAGAAACTTCAGAGGTAAGCTGTTCAGACTAGTTGATCAACATTTGAACCATTTCTGCGTTGGAGTTCTTATGTACAGTATTCCTATAAGCATTGATGAGGAGTCCCTGTGTGGCATGGATAATTAAGTCCTAGACCACAAGTTGAAAGGTCAACCATTTAATCGCAGTCAGAGGTGTCTCAGAAAAGAGATTTGGTGATCTTCTTCCAAAATATGACAGTCTTAACGATCCTATGATGCTCGCTGTTCTCCTCTGAATAGATGCGGTGGCTAAGAGCTGGAATTGACTTGACAGTAGGTCACAAGAACAGCATCATTTTTGTGGATAAGTTTTCATTACTTTAGGGGTAGACCTCTAGAAATAGAACTGCTGGATTGTGTAATAAATATATAAGTTACTTTTAAAAGATGCCTTGGTAATGCAGTGGGTTCAGTAGTTTGAAGCCGACCCCCCCCCCCCCCGAGCCCCAGTTGCTCCATGAAAGAAAGAAGAGCTGGTGTGATTATATGAAAAGGTACAGCCTAAAAACCCCATGGAGCAGTTCTGCTGTGGCCCACAGTGTTTCTCTGATTCCGTGGCATTTTTTTGGTTTAGAGTTGGGTAACTTTAAAAGAAAATTCCAGTTTTTTCTCTTACTAAAAAGTTTTTCATGCCTGGAAAGATGATATGTATCATTACAAGCTATTGTTCATGTTTCATTCCTGAAATGGTTGTTCCTTGCAAGCAAACTCTTCTTTCCTGTGCTCTCATTGTGTTTCTTCTATAGAACTGGTCGCTTGCTTTAGACATTGCGCACAAATCAAATGAGTTGGAGGCACTTTTCTCCGGCAAAGAATATAACACAAGCAGTGGTTTCTGCAGACTTTAGAAATTTATGAGTTTTAAGAATGGTGAAGAGAAGACATTGCAGACCCCAAGTCAAATTATAGTCATGTAACACATGACCTTATTTTAGGAAATGTTCCAATGTAGTCCATTATCTTTTAATTTGATTTTTCCTTGAGCTCTTTAAAACCCCCTTGTACTTATGTCCTTGGTCTTGTAAGGTTATGTGGTTTACTTAATTACTTAATTTGGTTCTTTTAGGTACCCCCAAGCTTACTTCCATTGAGTTGCTTTCAATTTCTAGTGGTCCTGTAAGACAGAGCTGAGTTTGAGTTTCAGATGCTATAAATCATTATAAGCACAGAAAGCCTCATCTTTCCCCCTCAGTGGAGCTGGCTTGTATGAACTACTGACCTCATAGGAGCCTGCTATTTTACCAGGGCTCCTCTAGGTTATAATAAATCGCATACCTCTTATATACAAAGCCAAGTGCAATGTGTAGTATATAAATACACACTACAATACAATATGTGCTATAATACCTATAACCCAATGTACCTATATTATATATGCTTTGACAGTGATAATAAACACTCATGCTATTGCCTTATGTGTACACCCTATTACATTTTCTAAAAACCCTACTGTGTAACAGTGTATGCTTCAGCTTAATGAAATCACTATCCAATCTCCTGCATTGCACATCTCTTGAGTATTGTCGTGTGTTACCACTCTGTGAAGCGTGGCATGTCTCACCAAAGAGCAAAATCATTGCTAGAGAGAGCATCAATAATAGACAATTGGTAAAGTATCAATTTGGAAGTGAAACTTATGCTATTGAAGAATGTAAAACTGGAAATTGGTCAATTTAATTGATTGTGATTTAGACATGTTGAACCCAACAATAACCCTAATACTTTAAAAACAATAAAAATATTCCCCAATCTACTTAAGTATCAGCTCTACTGAAATCTACAAAGCTAACCAAAATGCTAAAGGATCTATAACAGATATGGAGGAATTTTTAGTGATGTGGACTAAGGACCAAACATAAAAATAATGATGATTACTAGGGCATGAAGCTTGTTTGAGGTGCATCAAGAAAAAGCGGGACCTGACTAAGTCACAGTGTCCGTACATCATCCAAATTACATTGTTTCCTATTTCATAAGATCTATTTGCTACAGACATGAAGTAAATCATGAGTATATGATATTTTGAAACTTAAAAGAATAAAATGAATCTTTTTAATAAAGGATCAAAAAGCTCAAAATGCAAGAAGCTTCAGATTTAAGATTTCAAAGGAAATGTATATTTATAGAAAGCTTTGCCATGACTAAGGGGTTCTACTATTGTTGTGTTTTTTTTTTAGTTTTGTAGCACAGAAAAATAGACTGTTGTTAATTTTTTAAGGCAATGGATGGGATTGTTGATTACACAAGAAGTGTATACCAACTCTTAATAAGGACTATATCCTAGTTTTTGGTGAAAATTCAATATTGTGTCACCTTCATAAAATTTCTGAAAACACTAACCTCTCCCTTCTGCCCCACCATTTTCTAGTACCTTCAAAAGAGAGTGTTTTTGTCACTTCTCTCTCTTAAAAAGGTGAAGTCAGAAAGACAAAAATAATAGTCTTGTGATTCATGACACTGCTATATTGCATCTCTGAAAGTGATTCTTTTTCTGAACTTGACCATGACAAACTAAGGAAAGAGCTAAAGGAAGTATCTATTTCAGGGTTAGGAAAATTATGATCCATGGGAAAAATCTGGCCTATAGCTTGTTTTTGATCAGCCCATCAGTTACAAATTTCTTTTTACATTTTAAATAAATTCCTTAAATCAAAAATAAAATTTTTTTGGCATGTAAACATGATATAAGACTTGAATTTCATTGAACAAAAGTAAAGTTTTGTAGGAACATGACCAGACATTTATTTATATAATATTTTCAAACTACCAAGGCAGAGTTGAGTGTGGCAGACTAACCTTAAATTATTCCCTACCTGGCCCTTTAAAGAAACATTTTCTCAACCTGATTTAGATGATCCACTACAAAACTCTCTCATGCTTTGTTCATTGGATTATAAAGAATATACATATATTTGGTTTGGTGTGTTACTCTATGTTGTCTTTGTTACTTCCCATGCATATAAACTTTAAATGCTTCAGCAGAACTTTCTGTAAACAATTGAGTCATTCATTTTCAAGTGATCAGTTGCCCACATTATAAATTACCTATAAGGGTTGAACATTTTTCAAATCATATTAATATAAAAATAGAATGTTGGTGTTTAGGTTTTTGCTTGTAAAGCTTGATTGTATTTTGGTGAAAAATTGCACAGAAAATTAGATTCCCATTTTAAAATTTCTATATAAATTGTTCAATGACATTATTACTTTTTTGCCATGTGAATATTTTAATATTGTATTTTCAATTTCAATATTAAATATTGATTATTGAATATTGTATTTTGAATCCTCTTATCTCATACTCTACCTTCCCTGTCCCTTTGTCTTCCTGTCTGTTGTAGAATAGTTGTTGACCTTTTAGACTCATGTAGATGGGTTTTTTTTTTTAATGGAGTAGCATACTCGCAATTAATATTGATTATTTTGTGTGCCAATGTGTTTGTTTTGCCTCAAACCAAACTAAACCAAAACAAAACAAAAGTTACCACAGGAGATAGTTTTACTTCACACTTTAAAGAATATCTGAGGACTATTGTTGTGGGAAGTCAGTTCATTTCAATCAATCCTGTGCATCTGGACTCTAAGATTTAAGCTCTGTTTTTAATTTTCCTTCCAATCTATCAGGGTCTTTTTATTGTAGCCCTGATAAGAATGACTAGTAGTGGTAATCATGCACCATATAGTTTCTTTTTTAATCTCAGAGTACATGGGGTAGTAGTTTATATAGGCTATTAGTCCTGAAATTTCTTTTCTGACACTTCAATTTTTTTCTTTCTCTTTAGCCTCTGAAAAATGGAAACCAAGCGTTATAACTTAAAGGGCTGGTTACAACAAAATAGCTTTACTTTATCCGTTGTCCCCCCCAAGAAAAAGTCTTCTGTTAATGAAAAAGAAGAAGAATCTGATATGTACTCATGATTTTCTGAATGGATTTGTGAAGCCTTATTTTGAAAATGTCTTTTTTTAAAAGGAACACATATTTAATGGGATGGGTAATTGAATGTATTTGGAAAACCAGGAAGTCTTTTCTTGATCTATGATGTGCATTATGGACTTTAGGAGTTCTGTGGAAAAGAAAGTTCTTTAACTTGGTTGATTCATCATTTTCCCTTGGAATGTTTTTTTATTTCCAGAAAAATACTTATTAATTGGAAACTAAGGATAAGACTCTTACAATACACTAGTTAATCAAGCATTAATTTCATAAGAATACATATCCGAAATCAAACATTGTACAAAACCTCAATATATAACTGATAGAATCATTTCTCTTTAGTTGGAAAGCATTTGGGTCTTTGCACTCCATTGCTCTGGTTTTTTGAGCTAAGTTATCTTACTTCAGCCTATTATCTCTTAGGGTCCCTGTAGAATGGATTCAAACCCATGATAGTCAAGGACCTATGATTTGTAAAATGGAATTTGTAAGACAAGTGTTGAAGAATCTGAATATTCTGAATATAGAAAGAATGGAGAACTTTAGATTTAATTGAATTTATACCTTTTAGTGTAGAACTCAGGAGAAGGGCACTCTTCTTATCAGAATACAAAGATTATTCAAAAGAATGTTAGCACATTGCAGGAAAGTTCAAACAGATTTCACCTTTTGGACTAGACAAAGAAGGTATCAGACCAGTGTACTGTCTAGGTTTTTGTGTTAGGAGCTGCTGAGTCAGTTTCGATTGAAAACCTCTCTGTGTACAACAGAGTGAAACCGGGCCCAGTGCTAAGACATCCTCACAATTGTTGTTGGCCTTTCTTCCATTGTCCACGCCACAACATCCATTCCTATTGTTGATGTTCTTCTACCTTACGAAGCATGTTGTCCTTTTCTAGGAACTTATCTCTCCTGGTCACATGTTCAAAGTCTGTCAGATGAAGTCTCACTCTCCTCTTTTGTAAGGAAGGTGCACTCTGGGTGTAGTTTCTCCAAGACAAATGTATTTGTTCTTCTGGCAGTCCACGGTACTTCTATGTCAACTCTCTTCTTCAACACCATAATTCAAATACATTCAGTTCTGTGGTCTTCCTTAATCTTTTCCCCACTTTCACACACATACATGGCAATTTAAACTCTTATAGCTTGGGCCAGGGGTACCTTTCTCCTCAAAGTAACATTCTTGCTCTTCAATACATTCCAGTCCAGAGATCTTTTTAGCAACTTGGAGCAATTTAATATTTCATTTGATTTCTTGACTGCATGAGCTTTGATTATAGATACAAGCAAAATAGAGTCCTTGACAATTCAGTCTTCATTTCTCTTTGCATTGATTTATGATCCATACTGAAAGCTGACTTGTTGGATTTTGTCAGCAAGTACTTCAGGCCCTCCTTGCTTGACACAAGGTGGCTTGTGTCATCTGCATACCATAAGTTGTCAATAAGGCTTCCTCCAACCCTGATGCTGAATTCTTCTTCATATGTACAGTTTCTCAGATTATTTTATCAGCATATATATCAAATACATTTGATGAGAGGATACAGCCCTGAAGCACATTATTTCTCCTAGACAATTTATAAAGAGTCGAAAGTTAGAGATCATGTATGTTATATTCCTATATGATTTGGAGAGACTAACTTGAGTTTGCTGTATCTTTTTCATAACCTGGCATAGTGAGCTATGCATTGGGCCACAAGGTCAGCAGTTCAAATCTACCAGATGCTTCACAGGAGAAAGATGTGATGTTTAATCTAGTAAATAGATACAGTCTTGGAAACTCACAATGACATTTCGATCTTGTCCTATTGTGTGTGTGTTTGTGTGTTCACGGGCGTGTGTGTGTTTCTGTGAGTTGGATGTACCTGGATGGCTGTGTGACCTGGTTCTTTGAGGGAAGGCCGCGTGGTGCCAATGCTCAGCTATTATCACAAATCATAAGAAGCAGGCAAAGATTATCTATAGAAGGTTGGTAGTGGCACTTAATCAAGCTTCTGTGGGTCTGACACAATGGGTGTAGCATTGTGTGCTGATAAATGAACAGCCACTCCATGGAGAAGTTTTACAGCCTTGGAAATCCAGTGGAGCAGTTCACTGTTTTAGAGGGTCCCTAAGAATGAGATTCAACTCAATAGAAATTGGCTGGATTTTTAATTTTGATCTGATTCCTCATTGTGAATAGAATTGTTAAATGTATAGAGATCAAAACTTATTAGTGGGAAGAAGGGAGGGGGGAAGAAAGGCACAGTGTTCAGGAAACGCAGGGTTTCTGTTCAAGGGGGTGGGTTATTTGGAATTGGTTAAGGGGGATAGTTAAGCAATATGATGGATTTAATGGATGTTGCTGAACTACTTGTGTGAAGACTGTTGGAATGACATTTGTTGTCTAAATGTTTATCCAATGCTGTTGAGTCGATTACAACCCCTAGCAATCACATCGGATGAAATAGAACTGTTGTGTAGGGTTCCTGGGATTTTAGCCTGTTCTGGAAGCAGGTGGCTTCAACTTCTTGTGTGCAATGGAGCTGGTTGTCTTGAACTGGTTGGCTTTTTGTTGGCAGTTAACTGTGCTCTACTCACTGCACCAGACACACATACACACACAAGATGGAAAAAGTACCACTATCAACCTCCCATACATAATCTCTCCCTAGTCACTGTGATTTGCAAAAAGGAAAATAAATCTACATACTACCTATGTTTGGAGAGCAACAACACTTTAATTTTGAGCAGCTACCTACTGCACTTGAGGGAAATTACTATGAAGTTGAGAACACCAAGGAGATGAAAATGAAGTCAGCCAAGTCCTGGGGTTACTGAGAGGATGAAGGGGTCTCAAAGGAAGCCAAGTGTTTCTTCAGAAATGCTCCCAAAAGATTTACTCTTGAGCAAATCAAGTTGGCAAACCTCTTCTGTAAAGGGCCGGAAAGGTTTCTTTGCTGCCATATGGTCTTTGTCACAAGTAGGCCAATGGAAGCACACAAACAACCAGAGGTAGAACATGATTTTCACTGTCCTCCATTAAAACTTGACTTGTGGACACTTAACGCTCAAATTTTATATAAATGTATTTACCTCTGAGGATGTTTTCTTTGTTGCAGTCATGTAACAACATCCCTGATCTCGAAACTACATGGGCTACTCAAATTCTGGAAGAGTGTACTTGGGATGGAAGCTCAGGCTTCATTTGCTTATTTTATTTCCCCGTGGTGACTCTTTGACACTTTCATTATTATTTTTTTTTTTGGCATCACTGCTCTCTGGTGGTGGGAGTAGGAGGCCCAGCCCCACTGCTGGAATTGAACCTCTGTCCCAGTGGGCCGCAGTCCCGCGCACAACCACTACGCCACCGGGGCTCAGCCGACACTTTCATTATTACCAGTACCATAGCGTATAAACACAGCGATTTCTGTCTTCTCTCACAGAACCCGCCCATGGACAGTTCAATGTGTTAATTTGATGGCAATTTGAGGTGAGATACATTTATTGACTCATGTGAACAAATCCCTTTTACCATTACTCAAAATGTAGATGTAAAATGTAGATGAAAGGTGAACAATTACTTTTTGTGCTGGGCTTGTCTTCATGGCTACATAGCATACTCATACAGTTCGAATGTTTCATCTTATTTTTCATGGGAAATTGTATAATAGGTAAATCCAGTTTTTGTTTACTCTGTGTCTTCACACCACCTCTACTGTGTAGCTTTTAATATGTTACCAACTATTGCACACACTTTTAATTAAAAGTACTTGATTGACAAATTTGGCATCGACAGTGCTCTGTCTTGTCTATCATCCCTTGCAGCCCCATCCCTCACACAAGTCTTCCCTAACCCCTGAGGTAAAATAGGGGACTCTAGGCCAGTGCACTCACACAAATAAGAATGCCAGAGCAGAGTGTGATAAATTTATTTTGGGCTCAGTGAATACTTTTTTTAAGCACTCTGAGTGAAGACTTGTATTCATTTTAATGTGAAAACCTTTCCTTTTTCCCTTTGATATGAGTCAGGGTCAGCAGAGGTAAAAGAACCAGTTATATGTCTACACCAACCATGTGAACACTTTTGAAGGTCAACCTAAAAGTCACCAATCTGCAACCTCGCCTTAAAAAATTGATACTGTTATTGTAA
>PVJH01011458.1:0-68729 GCA_004026705.1 Nesogale talazaci | reverse complement strand
TGCTGCCCCCTGGGTTGGAGGTTCGAATCCAGCAGCAAGGCTGGGCCTCCTACTCCCACCACCAGAGGGCAGTGATGCCCCCCCACCAAAAAATGAAAAGATCTGAAGAATGTTTTTCTTCTTCTTTTTTTTTTTTTTTGCATCACTGCCCCTGTGGGAGTGGGAGGCCCAGCCTTGCTCCTGGAGAGATGCTGCTGGAGTTGAGCTGCCAAGCCAGTGGGCTGCAGTCCCGCACTCAACCACAGCACCACCGGGTCTCAGCCCCTGATGAATGGTCTTTTTTTTTTTCCCCCGATGAATGTTCTTATGAAGATCTAAGACTACAGTTTTTCCTGAGTTAAACTACAACATAAAGCAATTTGTAAATTATTAAAGGTTCATGGGGGGGAGGGAGGAAGGGCAATATGGGGAGCTGGAACTGGGGGTCTATGTGGAGGGAAGATATTTTGAGAGTGATGATGGCAACAAGTGTGCAAATGAGGTCTGCATATAATCGATGTATGTATGGATCGTGAGGGGAGGTGTGTGAGTGCCCAATAAAATGATTCATTTAAAAAAAGGGGGGGAAGGGAAAGAGGAATTTTTTTTTTAAGAGGAGCTTATACCAAGGGATCAAGTGGAAGATGTTTGGAAATGTATGTGGCAACATGTGTGCAAATGTGCTTGAAACAGATGATGTACTGAATGTTATAATAACTGTATGAGCCCCCCATAAAAGTATAAAACAAAACAAAAACATTTCACAATTAGATCATTATGATTATGAGTAAATAACATTATGATAAATTAAGGAAAGATTGAAGTTGTCAAGGATTTAGTTTTGGGTCCACAATCAATGCCCATTGGAACCGCAGTCAGGAAATCAAAGGATGTGCAGGTATGTTGCAAAAGACACCTCTAGAGTGCTATGCCCAGAAGTTCGGAAATAGTCACTTGGCTAACTAATAGGAAGAAATCCATTTTGTAGCCACTTCAAAGAAAGGTGACCCCCCCCCCCCCCAGAATACTCAAACTGCAGAAGAGTATCATTTATTTTACATGCAAATAAAGCTCTGTTGAGGATCATCCAACAATGGAAGCAGCGGTGCACTGCTGGGAGATTCAGGGCAGTTTCAGAAGAGGATGTGGCACAAGGAATGGATCTTGAACCAAAACAGAGACTATCAGAATGTTGTTCACTTGTATCTTATAGAATATGCCAAAAGCATCAGATCATGTAAATTATAACAGACTATCAATAGTTTTAAGAAGAACAGGAATTTCACAACAGTTCATTGTTCTCATATAAAACTTGTGCATAGTTCAAAATGTCGAAGACAGTGTGTGAGCAGAACAAAGGAACGTTGCGTAGTTCAAAATCAGGAAAGTTCTGTGTCAAGGTTGCATTCTCTCACTGTACTTATTCAGTCTGAATATTGAGCAAATAATCAAAGAAGTTGGACAATGAGGAAGAAGAAAGTGGCATCAGGATTGGAGGGAGGGAGGCTTATTAACAACTTTCCATATACAGGTGACACAGCCTTGCTTGCTGCAAGTGAGCAGGATTTGAAGTACTCGCTGATGAAGACCAAGGATTGCAGTCTTCAGTGTGGATCACAACTCAATATAAAGAAGATTAAAATGGTCACGACTGGACCCGTAGGGAACATTGTGAAAAATGGAAAAAAGGCTGAAGCTGGCAAGGACTTTATCTTATTTGAATCCACAAGTAATGCTCATGGAAGCAGTAGTCAAGAGATCAAAAGACATGTTTCATTGGGTAAGTACAATGTACAAGACGCACCTGACCATAAGACACATCAAGTTTTTAGAGCAGGAAAACAAGAAAAAATATCCGGAACCAAATAGTATCAGTAAACGAAAATGTTCTGGAGTACCACACCTTCAGACCCTACGATGCACCCTCATTTCTCCCCACTTTCGGGGGGGAAAGGTGCATCTTTTTTTTCTTCTTCTCCTCTTTTTTTCACAGGCTTTTTTCCCCTGTTTTTTTCAAAGCCAAAAAGTGCATCTTATGGGCTGAAAAATACGGTACTTTATAGCATTGCAAAGCAAAGATGTTACTCTGAGGATTACAGTGCACTTGATCTAGAATAGGGTATTTTCAAAGGCCTTGTATGCATGTGAAATTTGGACATTTTTGAACAAGACTGAAGAATGGTGATGCTGGCAAAGAAAACTGAAAGGACTGAAGATGGCCAAAAGGATAAACAAATGTGTCTGGACAGAATGTTCCTTAAAGACAAGAAGGGCATGACTTTGTCTTATATACATACTTGGGTGTCCTCTCCAGAGAGGCAAGTCAGAGAATGAGCAGATGCTGGGTAACGTGGAGGGGCAATGAAAAAGAGGAAGGCCCTCCCAGAGATGGTATGCCCCGGGGCTGCCACAGGACTTGGCAATGTTTCATTCCACTGTGCATATATGGTCACGACGGGTCGGAATCGCCTTGATGGCACCTCATAACAACAAAGTGCTAAAAAGCAAAGTTAATCATTTTGAGGACTAAAAGGTACTTGATCTAAGCCAAGGAAGTTTTACAAGGCTTCATAATCAGCATAAAGACTGAACAGCAATAAAGAAGGCCCAAGAATTGATCCTTCGAATATTGGTACTGGTGAAATATACTGAATAGAGCCTAGACTGAATGGAAGAATGGCAATGACTTCTCACATACTTAGGACATTTTATCAGGAATTTTGCCAGAGAAGAGTATCATGCTTGGCAAAACAGAGAGTCATCACAAAAGAGGAAGGTCTCCGTGATATGGTTTGACACAGTGCCTACAACAAAGGGTTCAAACACAACTATCATGAAGATGGTGTGATACTGGACAGTGCTTCATTTCATTGTGTGTAGGGTCACGCTGAGTCAGGGCTGTCTTGATGGAATCTGAAAACAACACCGTTACCTTATTGGTTGTCCATAAAAGATAGCATAATTCATAGAATATACATTAGCTACAAATAATAATAATAATAATAGCAGTTAATGCTTTTGAGAGCCTAGTGTGGCCGATTTACTCTGTCAGGTGTTTTATTAAATGTAACAAATTTCTTCTCTTTGAAACAGATTATTCTCAAATGATATATGAGGCAACTAAAGATAAAGTGCTAATCTAAGGTCATGGAGTTGGTAGGACGTTGATCTTGATTCCAAAAGGACAGCCTGACAGAGAGATCTATCTTCTGACCTGAGTATTAGACTGGATCAAAATCTCCTTTCTCTTTGCTATACTACTTATAGTTTTTTTTCCTGTAAATTCACTCAAACAAGTAAATTTCACTGTTTTTTTTCTTTAAAATAACTATATTCTGACCTCAAAAGCTCAGAGAACATGAAGAAATTGCTTTTCTCCTATCCTGATTTGCCTTCTCCAGATTATAATGCAAGAAGCTCAGACTTTGGCCATTTGCACGCTCCATGGTCACTTGCACAAAACTGACTAAAGAAAAATGACAGGTTTTGTTTGGTGTGAAAAATAAGAGTTGAATGTTTTGTGTTCTTCAATAGTTCTTGCTTAATCACTGGAAGTATATCTTACATGTATATATATATGATAAAATTCTATAGGGTGTTCTAATAATGGGGCTTATGTGTAAAAGGGGAACGTGGCAAAATTTAAAAGTGATTTTATACAAAAATTAAAATCTCATTCCCAGTGATTTATATCATTTCAAATAAGACACCCATTTCTATAGAGTCTGTTCAGATTCAGTGACCCCATTGGACAAAGAAGAAGTATGACTTAAGGATTCTAAGACTATAAATTCTTCTGGGCACAGGCAGCCTCGTTTTTTTTTTTTTTCCTGTAAGAAGCAGCTGGTGGGATTGAACCACCGACCTTTCTGCTAGCATTCTAATGCTTAACTTACTGCATCACCAGGTACGTTAGCTCTGTACCTAGCAGCTCTTCAAAACATTACTCTGAGGTGAACAAATGATTAAAAATGTCATCTCATGTTCTTGTATTCAAAATGTACTACTGTTAAGTATAAAAATCACATGAGTATTTTAGATGCAATAAGTTCTCACCTCTTCCAATTTCTCCCTTGAGTTTTGATTCTAATGCAGACATACTCTGAGTATACTGAGTATACATAATTTTGTGTTGATACTTGGAAACTGTAATAGCAACTAATACAGTGGGAAAAGGAGAGCCATTTAGTGCATGAGAACCTACAGCAATATCAATAAAAGGAAAAATTATGTTCTTGCCTTTACTATTCCACAGCCCAAATGGATAACTTCCTGGTTATCAACAAGGATTTACTACTTACTGCTGCCAGCATGGCGATTTCTCTGGTTTACTTTCAGGGATATGGTTGGAATTAACTAAAATGAACGGAAATAGTCATTGAAAAGTGTGCCTCTGGGTTTGTTTTTAATGTGAAGATTATTAGATCGGAAAGAATTACCGTACTACTTCTCAAGGAAGCCCTGGCTACGTAGTGGGTTACCCATGAAGGTCCCAACTCAGTAGTTCAAACTCAACAGCCCCTTCTTGGGAGGAAGATGAGGATTTCTGCTTCCATGAAGATTTAACGTCTTGGAGACCTATAGAGGGCAGCGCTACTCTGTCCTCCAGAGTCACTATGAGCTTATTTGACCCAGTGGCAGTGAGCTTGGTTGGTTTTGTCATAACTCTCAGTGCAGCTGGCACTTTTATTTCTTAAATGATCAAGAAACTTCCGGGAATGCTTCAGGATATAAAGTCCCATTTCCCACACAAACCCTAGTATTTCATTACCTTGTTAAAACATAGAGTTCTTGCTATTGCTTATTGCTACGTGATTCTTATGGTACATGTAGAGTGAGCTGGATGTTCATCAGTTGTTTAACTACTGACAAAATATGCCAAGTAACAAAGCTAATGAGATCAGAATCATGTGATGCAATTGATTAATATGAGGGAAGACAAGCACCAGGAAAAAAATAATTCCCTTTATTTATTAAGCTGTTTTATGACTCAGTCATAATTGATATCCCCTTCTGGTAAAATCCAATTTTGATTATTGCTTTGCTTACTTATTACAACCTTGCAACATTCATCCTATTCACCTCAGAGAAATAAAACACGTGTTCCTCATGACCAGCTCAAGGATCAAAGTCAACTTTATTATCTTTTTTTCTAAGACTCATTCAATCGAAAAAAATAAAAATTGGCTTTTGCTTTTTACCTTTTTAAGCAAATAGGGAAAACGTAAAAATAGAGAAACTGGGAGCTGATAAGTTTTGCAACTACCACACACAGAGATCTGTATCGGAAGCTAACCTGTGTGATAAATGACCATTCACATCTGCCCTTCCTGTTATAAGGAAACCAATTCAAAACAGCTGTCCCGCCAGCTTCCCAGAGCCTTGCGGGGTATTTAGAATTCTGCTTGATAGATGAGTTCAATAAATAAAGACTGGTGTGCTGTTCATAAATCATAACACGACAATAGATTTTTAGTGAATGGGAGTACAAACAAGAATGGCATCTTCTTTAAAAGAGCAAAATGGCATTGAGAACACTTGGAGTTAGCTATGGAAATGCTACTAAAATCATTTGCACTTCCTTAGAGAATGCAGAGAGTGGCCTACTTTGGACATAACAAAGAAATCCAAATCTTAGCTACTATGTTGAACATTCATTTTATTTCTTCTATTAGTTGCTTATATACTATTACTTTAATAAGTTATTTCAGCATACGAGTGTCTTTTAAAACTTGCAACCTTGTTCCTTGATGCTGCTTAGTTCATACCACATGCCATTGGTAATTCATTTTTGTTAGCATAAAACCACTGTGAAATTATTCTGTTTCACAGAAGGTGTCTGAAGACCTTTAACTAACAGGGGTCATGGAGTGTTTTCCCTTGACAAATTGTATTTTTTGTCATAATCCCTCTCTCTTGGGAATATAGTAGCTCATGCTGACCTTTGAGTAGAAAGATTGATTATATGAAGACCCAAAGACTACAATGAGAAGTGGTCAGAGCAAACTGAATAGAACATGTTAAAGGCACTTTTTGCCACAAAAGAAATATTGTCCAGAGCATAAAATAAATAGTAACAAGGACATGCTGGTATTTTCAATTTTTCACTTTCAATTCTGCCTTGAATTTTTAAAATACATAAATTTAAACCTTGCATCTATACTTTTACTTGCAAATAACATTCAAATTCAGAACTCAAAGGTGTAGAAGTATAGATTATTGTTGGTGTATAGCCACTAAGTTTCTTATTTCAATGTCGTTTATTGATCAAAATATTGATCCAAAGCTTAGGTCATACATTTAGGATAACAAACATATAAAAAACCACAAGACAGGATATAATGAAAACTTTAAAGAGAAAAATTAGTAACAGGCATCTTACTTTAACTGTAAAGTCTTTCTTCCCACAAAACCAAATAAAGAACTGTAATAAATTCCTGACCCAAAATTAATCCCAGCAGTGGCTCCCTGCCCTCCCCCAAAATGTGAATCTTTCATACCTATTGGAAGCCAAACTTAACTGAAAGTTCAAAAATGTACCATGGCTTCAGGAGGTTGGAGGGTGAGACACCACTCTGTGACTTCCTATCAGATTATATCAAAACAAGTGGGAGGGATGGGTTTAGTCAATCACTTTAATATTAACTAATAGTTGACTTCTCTTCCTTTCTTCTCCTCTTTATAAGCTACACTTTAACTAGGTCCTTGGAGAAATTTGCTGTTATTTTGCAAGCAGAATGATCTTTCTATATGCACACAGAGTAATTCCTTAGGAAAAAATTACCAGTAAAGTTTCAACTTCTTTTAGATCTGGTTCTTTTCTTTTTTTGGGGGGGGGGGGGTGGGACATCACTGCCCTCTGGTGGTTGTGGGAGCTACCCAGCCTTGCTCCCAGAGAGCTACTGCTGCATTTGAACCGCCGAGTCAATGGGCTGCAGTCCCGCACTCAACCACTATGCCACCGGGGCTCAGCCTTAGATCTGGTTATTTTCAATGACTCTTGAGACCAGACTAGGACTGCCCCATAGAGATTGCAAGCCTGTACACGTTTATGGGCTCTTGGTGCTTTGTCTTTCTCAGAGATTGCAGCTGGAGGGTTCAAAATGCTTACCTTTCACCCCTGCTGCTGCTTCCCCAGGGTCATGATCTCTTTGAAGGGTGGTGGCGGGGGGGGGGGGGGGGGGGGGGGGGGGGGGGGGGGGGGGGGCAGGGGTGCATGTTTAGGTGTATGGGTATACGTATGTATGTCAGTTCTAGAAAAGCTGATCTCTACCCATCTCATTCCATATTGTCTCCTAAAATTCAAGTTTTCCACAAAGACTGTCTAATGAGGTTTTCCAGTTTTGTTCATTATACTTACCACACACATTTTGTTGTAACAGACTCATTCACAGATAAATTCACTTTTATAATACAACAGATCATTTCCAGTTGTGTGGGAGATAATTTACACATAGCATGCAGTTAAATTCATGCTTTCTAATCTTTATAGTTGAAGGAAATATTCAAGGTATAATGTTAAAAATAAGAGGAAAGGAGAGAAACTGGCATCCTTGAATTAGTGTTGGCAAGGAATACTGATAATACCAAGGCGTGCTAGAAGAACATGCACATCTGTCTTGGAAGAAGTATAGTCAGAATGCTCCTTAGAACAGAGGAAGGCAAGATTTTTTTCTCGTATGCTTTGGACATGGTAACAGGAGAGACCTGTTTCTGGGAAAAATGTATCATGTTCGGTCATGGTCAGAAGAACAAGACAAAGATATGGTGAGATGGAGCAACACCGTGGTACACGACTGGAACAACGGGCTCAGACCGAACGACTGTGAGGGAGGCACCGGACACAGCAGAGTGCTTCCTGCTGTGGCACACATGGTCAAGATGAGGTGGAACTGACTACAACATCGGACAACGACAAAAATTTTGCATATGTTATTGTCCGAATAGTATCAAAATGTTATACAAAGGCATATAATATCACACACACACACACACACATATATTCATCCAAAGTTCTGGGGATTAGGGATGATTTTGATTTGCTTTCTCTTGTCTTACAAAGAATTCACATAACATCTATAATGAATAATGCGTATTATCTTTAAAAATCAGTCAAAATAAGCATTAATTTAAAAAATCCCTGCAGACTTAATTAAAGCCTCATTAACATGTTTCCCATTGTTGCATGATACAGGACAACCTGTTACATAAAACTGTCATCAGAGGTTTATTGGTGCCACTGTAATTGCATCTTTTGGGATGGTGCCTGAGATTTGCCTTACACCGAATTCTGTCACAGAGAAAGCAGATGTCAAGAACAATGCCATGGCACATTAGTGTGTTTGTGAGTCAGCATAGAGTGGATGAGACTACATTAGAAGTCTCTAAAATATTAATTTCCAACCAAGATGAATATTCTGATATAAACAAAACAAAAATATGGTGTATTCTGCCTGCTTCTTTATCTTTCCTGCCTGCCCACAGCAGTTATGTCTCCGGAGACTTGACATCTTCTTGTGAACACTGACTATTAGCTTGTGGCCAGCACAAATGAGTTGAGAAAAGCACTTTTATTTATTGCTAGTAAAAAAAAAAGTCAAAAGGATCAACCTACACAGAAGCATACAGTGCTAAATTATTTTCACCAGAAAACCAAGTAAGGCAAAGGGGTTATGTTGGAGGACTTGTTTTTGAAACTGGCATATATGAAATCATTAATTTGAATAATTACAATCTTCCTATTAGCTGCTTGGTAGACTTGACTCCCTGGGGAAAATCTGCAAATAGATGTTTGTGTAAACAAATTATCTCTATGAAAAGGCAACATCCTCTTAGTAATGAGTAGATTTGGCCTGTGCATTGTAAGGAGATAGATTGAGGTCATTAGGAAACCAAGTGAACTATATGTACACATATGCGTTTAGTGTGACTCCATTTTTTCTCTTTAAATTCTAGGCCAGTGGTCCCCAGAGATCAGGAGGATAACACAACAGGCTAAGATTAGCCCCTGGTACCGTTTTGGGGAAGAAATCTGTCTTTACAAAATGTGAGAGCTGATATCTGAATGGAACTACTAATTTCAGGATATGAAATGATAGCAGCATATATTTTCCATAAAACAAAGATTGAGATTGAATAATACCTTGTTTTTCATCCCAAGGAGATCCCTCCTGCATTTTCTGCATTTTTTTCCCTAAGTAAAGGAATCTGGAATCTATAGGAAAATAATTTCTTTTATGCCCATTTAAATGTTGGAAAAAATATTTAAGCTTTTAATGTCTGTGTTATAAGCTAGTGAAGGGTAAATGGTGTCAACATTTGGAATTATTTTCTTTGTGTCCAAATCAACTGCCGTGATTCTAACTTACAGAGATTTGAGAGGACTGTGTAGAGCTAACACCTAGGGTTTGCTGCCATTGTTTGGTGCCTTTGTGTGGGCTCTGACCCGCAGCGACCTTATGCACAAAAGAACAAAACATCGTCGGGTCCTGGTCCTGCGTCACACTCACAGCTGCTCTGTCCTGAGCCCACTGCTGCACACAGGGTTTACCAGGCTGTGGATGTTTACAGGAGCAGCGGCCACATCTTTCTCCCATAGAAAGGGAGAGATGAATTCCAACCTTTGGCTCTGCAGCCAAGTGCTTACCCATTCCTCCTCGTATCCACAAACAGAGGTACTCTTATGGATACTACAGAGCAACCAAAAATGTCAGTTTTAATTTGCTCTTTTCAAAGAGTAGAATTCAGAGGATTTTACATATGAATACAGAGATGGTGGTGACGGCATTTTATATTCATATGTAACACCCCTTAAATCTTACAATTCGTGAAGATCAGATCAAACCTAATATTGACAGTTGTTTTGTAGTATCAATAACAACACCTCTGGGTTTTTATCTTTCAGAGAGTCCAATGTCACCTTTGATAAATTCAACTAATGTCACAAGAAAAACAGAGTCTGGCCTTAGTTTCCATAGAAACACAGTTTTACAAGATGCATCTACTAAATAGTGGTAACATTTCATACTTCATCATATATATTGGTATTTAGAAATGTATTCTACAATGACTCTAATTATTTCCAAGGCCTATATACCCAAGAGTTAATCCAATGTAAATTTTTTTTTCATTTTATGCCTGATCAAATTTTAGTTCGATTATAATACTGTTAAACTATGTCTTAGGATGCTAACTTAAGCTCTTTTAAAAGAATATTCAGCAGTCATTCCTATAAAATCATCATACTAGTTTTAATCTAAGCCATATTTTGAAAGACCATTTTGTTAGAATGAAATATTTATCACCCAAAAGCTACAATAAAAAGAAAAGAATGAGATGTTAAGAAACATAATCTATAATTGTAAGATCTGTGTTGGCTTGCCTACTTCTTTTCATGTGCATTTCCCTTACTCCAAAGTGAGAATTCTTTAATTTTGCAAAAGTAATTATTACTGTCAAAGTGATACTTTAGACCTAGCCATACTATAAGCTATGTTGGAAAATTATACAAGTAATTTGCAATGTCCCCAAATACTTGATAATAGAAATGTCTTATATCCCATATATGTTATGTAGTCAGTAGAAATATATCTGTATTAACAGTAAACTAATGATTTATAATATATTATGACCCCAAAATATATAAAAACACATATCATAGTATTAAATATATAAAATTGCTTAAAATATTCCATATGCAAGTCAGAAATGATTGATAGAATCGTGTAACCCAATACCTAACATGAAATACCATCTTCCAAACAACTATCAAGAACTCAAGATTCAGGTGATTTTTTGGTGCTGGCACCTGCAGTCGAGAATGTGCAAGCAAAGACTATACCTTCAGGGATCATTCCTATAGTTCGAGGATATGCAAGCATCGAGCATTATCCTTTCAATTAAGTAGAACTAACTCAGAGTGAAGCTTCCTTATCACATGACAACTACGCTTTGAGCAAATATACAAAACCACAAACACATAAGATGAAAAAATCATCCTACCTCGTTGAAGCCAAAGAGTGACTTACAGAAGCAAGGGGTAGCTATAATTCTTAATTTCTTTTTCTTGAAGTTCAAATATAGTTAATGAACAAACCATACAAACATTTAAGAATTTAAATAAACATGTAAGAATTTAAATGATAAAAGACATTAGATTTAAAAAGCACTGAAAGTTTCTAAAGATTGCCTTTACTTGTTTTACGCATAAAATTTTATCATGTTGAGTAAACTAAAACAAGGAGCAGGAAAAGGAATGAGATTGAATTATACAAATGAATTTTATTTTTAAGGTGAAGCATAATTGAACATCATTATGAATTTTGCATTTTATAAAAATATAGCAATTCAAAAAATATATAGCAATTCATAGTATTGGGAGTGGATAGATAACTAAGTTATCGCAATAACTTATTAATTTGGTTGCTTATTAGAATAATAAACAATTTTCTAGGCCCAATTATAGAAATAAGCATACATACCCTGGTCTAACACTTCCTCCTCTTGTTTTGCTTGCTGTAGTAAAGACGATTTCTCTTTGTTCTCTGTTTCTGTAATGGATCAAAGATGCTGAACATAAACTGGCAGTGTATATTGTATACTTTAACTAGCTTATTAGAAATATGCAATGAAAAATTATTCAGAATCTAATGTCTCAGAAAAACAAGTTTCAAGGGATTATGTACTATAAATTCTCACTCTAATTCACACTCATGCACAAACCGCCATTTACCAGACTTGCTACTTTATAACTTATCAGACTTCTCATTTAGGAACACACACACCATACATTACTCAAAAGGTGTTTGAGTAATGTATATATGTAAGGGGTGTGTATATTATAGATTTTTAAATGCATAAACAAAAGTGTTGATACTTATGTGAAATATGAAAAATATCAATACCAATATCAATTGAACTTAGAAATGTTTAACAATATTTTCCGAACATTTTAAGTCTTGTTCCATAAAGATATTGAAACCTTAACATATGATCTGATTATTATTCTAACTTTTGTGATAAAATCTCTTGTGGGAGAAAAAAACAGGAAGGTGCTTTGGTGTTTTAAGATCTAACTTAATCTTGCCACACTTTATTCAATAAAATATGTGAATTTTGTAACTTTAAATAAAAATCCTTAGGACCATTTTTGTAAATCATTAATAAGTTAAACAATTTTGAGAGTGGAACGCTGAAGACCAAAGTGATAAAGAGTTCACACATTAAGAATTGTTTTTTCTTTAAAAGTTCTATTGAACAGATAATTTAAAATATGATTGTAAAGGATATCCATTTTCCTTAGCAAAGGATCATGCTGTGTAGAGCATGGTGTATAAATCCATAAATTGTATAGGTCAATGCAGGCTATGCAATGAATGAGATGTGGAACCCAGAAAACATAATCTAAATGAGGAAAGTCCAATATTTGTGGGGTTCGTCCCAAATTAATGCTTTTCATCTCTGCTTAAGAATTTTCATGTTCACTGTTTTGATGGGAATAGACCAGAAAGAAAAGACAAGATGTGGAAAAAAAAAACCCAAAAGAAATAACGGTAATATGTATGTATCTGTGATGGCTGGTAATAGTCATTACATAGTCAAATAAACATGAAATACAAAATGGGACAGTACTGCAAGTAAAACACAGCCAACCTTTGTGGTGGCCATGCATCATAACCATATCAGACTTCACAGGAATGGGAATGTTGGCCTCCGGTGGTATGGTTCGGAACACATCAGGGGCTACATTCTGTGTACAGGTCATGAATGAAACCGCATGCTTGGCTTCCATGTAGTACATAACATATAAGTTGCACATTTCATCACTAGAAGTGCCACTACAGGAAACAAAAGACCAAAAGATAGACAGAACATACCAGTTATTCATTTAAAACAAATCTCTAATATAAGAAAAATGCAATCAGTAAATTTGCAAACAGTAGATAGCTAAGGTGGAAAAGCACATTTATTTGATCCCTTTCTTTGAATTCCATCAAGAGCACATTGTCAAAGACATATTTCCACCTAATAACCACAAGAATAACAAAATATTAACTTGAAGTCATTCACCATCACCAATGACCAGTAAATAAAGTAGTTGAGAGATGTTTCAAAATTCTCTTACTCTCTAGTTCTTCTTGTTAAAATCCCCCAAATTCGACAAAGTATTTTTCTCAATGAAAATCTTAATTATTTTCATAATAACAATAAAATTCAGAATACATCAAGAGATGTAAATGATGCGTTCTTTAAAATAGCCTTTTCCACTTAACACTGAGAGGAGAATTGGAAACTTTGCTTTTGATAAACTGTTCTCTCTCTCAAATTGGAAACTTTGCTTTTGATAAACTGTTCCCTCTTTCAAAGTCTAGAATCGCATATTGATGTTACATCCTAAATGTATTCCTGACATCTGACTTGGCAATTGAATATCTATATCTGGGTTGAAAAGAATGCCCCACGGGAAATGAAAAATGAAATCTGCATTTCTAGGAGCTGGGAGAAGAGTAAAGTATTGCTGTACAAATGAATGACTCAGTGATTAAAAATAGATTTTTAAATAGTGGCATGAACATTTCCAAGAATAAATTCAACAAAACATAAATAATGCCCCGGAATTTAGAAAACATGTTTTCCTCTTCCCCAATTTAAATGGACGAAGAATGTTTTTCATTCTTTTTAATATCATTAGGAAAGAGTTGTTTAGATACACCTAAAATTTTACATACCAAAGTAGCTCAGGAAAAGGCACATTTCCTTTTCTGTAATAGCTCTGACAATTTTTAGCAAGCCTACACTAGTCAAAAACAAGCTAGGAAGTGGACTGTGTGCTGCACAAAGAAACGTCAGTGTTGACTTTTCCAGCACTATCATGCACCATGCACTGCATCACCATAGCAACAGTGATGACATCAGCAAGAGAAGGAAGACAGGAAACAATCTTTCCCAAACACGGATTTGGTTTGTCTAAGTTTTGAACATGTAGCGCTCCTGAGATACCACAGGCACAAGCTCCTGTAATGGGAAGTTTTGAAATGCTTGAAAATCATTTGGCTTCTTGCTCGTTTAATAGTGCACCAGTCTGTGCCATTGCCTCTCCTATGAAATATAGGGGAATAGTGAAGTGCTACCCCCCACATTTGTTCTCAATCCTTTTCTTTGTATCAACAGTATCAAAACACTATTCCTAAGAATTAAATTTTAACAGCCTTGGAGTTGGAATATGTGCTATATACTGAATGATCATTGCCAAAATAATGTGCTAATGCCTCTTAACCATGTTTCCCTGCCTTCGCTGTTCAGAATGACAAGCACATGTAGATTAAGATGGGTAAAAAGAGAATAGGAATTTAAGGTGTGGTTCCAGTTTATAAAACCATGAGTCATCTTTCTGAGAGCAAAAGTGAAATAATCATGCAAACTTCCTAAATAAATTGGGACGGGAGGAACTGTCAATAAACTCATGGGATCATATAATAATTCACAAAATCTGTTACTAAACAGTTCTCCTATTTTATCTCTTTGGGAATATCTTGTCCATGACCAGGGGATGTGGACATCACACACCAGCATGTGTAACATAACTGGCATCCTGATCTCTCGTCATTAAAAAACAAAAGGAGCTAAACTGCTGGTTTTGATGGAGAGTTGGAATCAATTTGATGTCATGGATTAGTCTTGGTTTAGCTCTTGTTGATACTCTGGTTTATGCATCCACTGCTATCTATACATATGGAAGTATTGCTCTGTGAATTCTTACTGTGTTATGTTTATAAAATACATAGAGATGGAATTTTAGAATTATTTTACTCTTCTTAATTTTCTTCTACAGTACCATTTCTGAATTCAGTTATTTGTTTTTCTTGCATTTTTGGTCTACTATGGAACTTCAGTGCTTGAGACACTTCGAATCTGACAAAAAGTTACTCTGTAACCATGTAAGAAAAACATTGGTTTGTACAAGGTAAATAAGTTTCTGTGTTTCAGGCTTCTTCAGAGACTTTAATACAGAATGCGCTTATGGAGGGATAGAGTAGATAACTGACTAAAGAAGGAATTTGTCTGGGCTCCTTTGACTTGCAGCATGGTCTGTGGTGTGTTGTTCAATGGGGGTTCTGTTGCTTCTCAGCTGGATGGCCACTTGTTTATCTTTAAGCCTTTAAGATCCCAGACACTATATCTTTTGGTAGCTGGGCACCAGACCCAGAACAAAATCATACCAATGTGAGAGGGTTGGGGTCGGGATGGTAGACGAGGAGTGGAGACACAAAGCCCATCTTTAGACAATTGGACATCCCCTCACAGAAGGGTCATAAGGAAGAGTTGAGTCAGTCAGGGTGCAGTATAACACTGATGAGATACACAACTTTCTTCTAGTTCTTTAAGGCTTCCTACCCCCCACCCCCATCATGACCTCAATTCTGCCTTACAAATCAGATTAGATCAGAACATGCACACTGCTCCAGATAAGAGCCTGTAACACAGGGAATCCAGGATGGATAGAACCCTCAGGGCCAGCAATGAGAGCAGAGATACCAGGAGGATAAGGGGAGGGTGGGGGGAGAGAGGGAGAATCGATCACAAGGATGAACATATAGCCCCCTCCCAGGGGGATAAACAACAGAAAAGAGGGTGAAGTGAGAAAGGACAGTGTAAAATGTGAAAATAATAATTTAACTTATCAAGGGTTCATGAGGAAGGTGGGGGAGGAAGAGGGGGGAAAATGGGAAGCTGATGCCAAGGGCTCAAGTAGAAAGAAAACTCTTTGAGAATGACAATGACAACATATGTACAAATGTACTTGCCACAATGGATGAATGTATGGATTATAAGAGATGTAAGAGAGAGTTAGGCTTAGCGAAAAAAAGAGACGTAAGAGGCCCCAATAAAAATATTTTTTGGGGGGGTGCATCACTGCCTCTGGTGGTTGTGGGTGCTACCAGTGCTGCTCCTGAGAGCTGCCGCTGGATTTGAACCACCAAGCCTGCGGGCTGCAGTCCCGCACTCAACCACTTACGCCACCGGGGCTCAGCCCCAATAAAAGTACTTAATTAAAACAAAACAAAACAGAAATGATAAAGAAAGAGTTGCAAAAGAGTATTGATAACGGGACTGCCAGAAGCTTTGGCCAGATTTAGAAGAGGAGGTGGGACAACAGATATCATTGCTGATGTCCGATGAGTTTGGTCTCAAAGTGGGGAATATGAATTTTGAGAAGCAACATGTTGATTGTAAAATATTTCCTTTTTGCAGCCAGATCCACAATATTATTACTTTGTAGTTATCAGTACCATGTTGTACATATGGAGAATCCCTAGGTTATGAACTTCTGACATATAACTGATCCTTATGAAATCTATTGTATTAAAATATTGAGGTACATAACCCTGGTTCATAATAACACATGGGCATGACTTCCTTGTTTAAAACCTGAGGGTTGCTGGAATTTTGTCAATATGTATTAGATAGCATTTTAAACAAAGTTGAGCCAATCTATTAAAAAAGAAATAGATGACATCTGGATAAAAACATTTTATCCTTAAGTGTACCCATTAACAATTCCTGTCTTAAATCTACCTTATTGTTGAAGTATGCATTTTGAGATAGATCCTGGTATGGTAAAATCAACCAATATATATTTAGTACCAATATTTTATAAAAATATTTTTAACTCTTCTCATAGAGGCCTGAGGTGATCTACCAAATGATCTGCTACTCACTTGACCCCGAAAACCCCACACAATAATGCAAATGAAGAGAACTGAATCTTTGGGTCCATTTTAAAAACACCCATGGAACTGTCCAGGCCATGAAGGGTATGCATATAATGAAAGCCACCAAGTATTTGAAAGATGTCACTTTGCAGAAGCGGTGTGTGCCCTTTTGACATTACAATGGTGGATTTGGTAGCTGTGCCCAGGGCAAACAGTGGGGTTGGTCCCAGGGTTAGAGGCCCAAAAAGAGTGCTGAATTTTTGTTTCACATATTAAAAAATACAGACAGTAATGCTGAACGTAAGAGACTTTCTGGTCATTTAGCACATCCAAGTAAACAAAACCCTCAAGATTTGCCACTGGTTCAAGAGTTCAGGGTTGGATCAATCTATACGTGATCTCCCCTGCCACACCGAAATGCTCCTTTCTGAAAAGGAACAAATTATTTCTAAACCAGAAGAGGAGGTTGCACAAAATCAAAAAACTATCCCAGAAGAAATCATAGAAACGAAAACCAATGGTTTGAAAGTAAATTAAACTTAAAATAAAAATTTTTCAAAATGGATTTATTAGTTTACCATAGTTGTTCTAGTCAGGAGTTTCTCCTTTCCTTCTAGAACTTTCACTATAGGATTCAACTTGATTTAGGAGGAAGAATCATTCGACAGGACATTTCTGTAGGGCATTGTTAACTTTATGTTCCAATAAAACCTAGCTCCCAGTTACTGCAGTAAAATGGAACATAGATGGCGAGCTATCCAGACCACTCTTACACAATAACAATTTATAAGTCAGTTCTAGGCTTGAGGTCCAAACCTCTTCGCCCACTGGGAGTATAAGTTTGTGTGTGTGGCTTAAGAACTAGATGAGAAGAGAAAATATGTAAAGGAAATTTGCAGAGCATCATTTCATTAAGAGACATAACACATTTGTTTTATTGTCCACATTCTCAATTGATCTTACAGTACCCTACGGAGAAGGTACCCATTACTTTACAAAACAGATCCATGGTTGATGTTATCTTTCTAAAGCGGCAAAGCATGTTAAGTGCTACAGAGACACTATGCATTATTGTGAGGGTTATTATTCACATTCAAGATTATTCGCATTTGGTTTTAGTTTGTCATTCCACTGGGAGGGAAAATTGCTTCTGTAGTATAAATTAAGTATGCAAACTATAGACTTACCCCAACAACTTAATTTTCCATTATTTTTTTATCCATTTCATTTGTAGTACAAAAATAGTGCTTCTTTAGCCCACATGAGATTTACAAAATGATAGATTACTGTAGTCATTTTAGGTTATTATTTTAAAGCAAAATGTACATTTTAAACAGACAAGAATTATTCTGGACTCATGAAACTGAAAGAGGCCTCAGGAGACCACTTTCCTCTCTCATCCTGGTACTATAACAAGTCATTAATTTCTAGGGTAGAAATTGCTTTGCAGAGAAAACTCACATGATAGAATTTGGTCCAAGATACCAGACCCCTGATATTGTGAAGCAACTGCTGGGTAAAACAAATGAACAACAACAACAACAACAACAAAAACACAAAGTAAACCTTCTACTTATTCTATAGATCCATTTGTAAATGAATAGCATGTAATATGCAAAAAAAAACAAACAAAATTTTTTCACTACCCTGCTGACTTCCTTATTTCAAAGATTAGTACTAATAATACAGTAGCATTTAAGTTTCTATGACTCTACAATGACATAAAAAACAATAGCCTCTGAATCATATCATTTCCTATATTTAAAGGGTGTAAGAAGTGAAAGTCAGTCTCTATTCTTCAAAACCAGCACACCTTTGGGAGTTAATCTAATTTTGTCTACATTGGTAATCTTTTTTAGACCAGATCCATCTCCTGTAACTCATTGTATTGATGTCCTCAAGGCCCTTCCCCCCCCAAAAAAAGCTGTTGGCCTCTTAATATAAATTGATATATCTTTCTTTGATATTTACTAATATGAAAACACTTTATATAAAATACAACCTTTTCACTTACATCTGCAGTTTCCCTTTTCTCTGTGAATATCTAGGTCTGTTATGCTAACAATCACCTTCAGTTCAGTCAATGTCTGTTTTCTGATGCCTACTTTTTTCTAACTTCTTTTGATCGGGAGATAAATGATTTACAACTTGAATTTCTATGCTGCACATGTAAATATTTTATAACCTAGTTTAACTCGGAAAAGGGGTTTCTTGGCTCTTTCCTATCAAAAAGCAAGATAAGAGGTTGCCTTTCATTTGACTTAGGTAAAGGTTTTTGGAAAAATTCATAAGTGCTTCAAAATTTTATCTATTGTTGTCAAATATACAGGCTCGAGGAGGCTCAGTATTTTAAACTATTTAAAAGTTCTCACATCGGGTTGAGCCCCTGTGGCATACTGGTTGAGTGCAGGACTGCGGCCTACTGGGTTGGTGGTTCGAATCCAGCAGGAGCAAGAGCAAGGCTGGGTCTCTTACACCCACCAGAAGGCAGTGATGCCCCCCCCCCCAAAAAAAAGTTCTCACATCTTATTTTGCATATTATTATTCTCACTTAGAAGCCAAAACAACCAAAAAATTTAAATATGTAAAAGTTTGAATAGCAAGAAGACAGGTTCTGATTCTTGTTGTGCGGTATCCAGTGGGTCTTGACTCATAGAGATTCTACTGGACAAAGACTTGCCCCACAGGCCTCTGAGGAGGTCATCTTTTCTCTTGATAAACCAGTGGGTAAATTTCAACCCTCGACCTGTGATTAATATGCAAGCACTTTACCATTGCATCACCAGGAGTTCTTAGCTATTAAATAAGTACCAAGGAATGCAGAACGCATGTATTTGCCTTAATTTGAATATGGGTATAAAATACACTGGAGAAAAAAAGTCATGATCATTTCACTTTTCTTTATTAAAGTGAGTCCAAGCAACTCCTGTGATAACTACTCATGAGGTGTGATTGATGTTCTTAAACAAGCAGAAAAACAAGTACATCTTTGGGAGTAATCCAAAACACTTAGTTAAAAAAGGACAAAGTGGCATATAACAATAAACAAGTCATTGTCAATGCACCAATGCCAACTTAAAGTGGCCCTCGTTATAGGGGCAGAAAGGCCTGTCTTTCTCACGTGGGGGCAGCTGGTGAGTTTAAACTGCTGACCTTGTGGCTAGCAGTCCAGTGCACAAGTCCTCCATAGTTCCAGTTTAAGACAAGAAGAAAGGGACAGCTCATTCACCATGAACGCCGTAACCCAGTCATAACCACATCTCCAAGGAGCACAATTTTAAGAAGCATACCCAATGTGAGTGGCCTCTGTCCTTCCCTCTCCAGTGAATACACATCTTGCTGCCAGTACATCACCAAAACTCACATCTACTGGGTGTTCTACTGGGTAGAAAGCCTGTCAGGAAGACAAGAACAATGAGTCACTAAAACAACTAGTACATTACAGAAACATTAGGTCTACCGTCACACATACCTCTGTCTAAAGAGTTTATCTTTCATAGATTCTTCTTTATATGAAACTTTGAAAAATGATAAATATACTCCAAGAAACTTCAAGTAAGTGTATTTTTAGTACATTATCTGAGATTTTTTTTTCTGAATACTTTATGAGTTGAAAAAATTTTGCCAACATGCTAAAAAATAACAAGAGTTCAGAAGCAACATGGAAGAAGCACACCAGCCTGTGTGATCATGAGGTGTTGATGGGATCAGGTATAAGTATCTAAGATCCAGAATAAAACCATACCCAATGTGAATGGGGGTTGGTAGGGAATGGAGTGGAGACCCAATGCCCATCTGTAGACAACTGGACATCCCCTCACAGAGGGGTCACAGGGAAGAGATGAGCGAGGCAGGAGGAAGTATAATAACACTGATGAAACACATAACTCTTCTCTAGCTGTTTGGTGCTTTCTTCCCACCACTATCATGACCTCATTCTACTTTACAAATCGGATTAGACCAGTGCATGCATAGTGCTACAGGTAAGAAGAGCCTGCAACACAGGGAATCCAGGATAGATAAACACCTAAAGGACAATGAAGTGAATAGAGATACCAGGAGGATTATGGGAGGGTGCAGGGAGAGAGGGGACCTTGATCACAAGGATCAAACTAGAAACCCCTCCCAGGGGAATGAATAATGGAAAAATGGGGAAGGGGAGATATAAAAAAATAATCTATAACTCTTCAAGGGTTTGTGAGAGAGAGAAGGTGGGCGAGGGAGGGGGAAGAAATGGGGAGCTCACATTAGCGACTCAAGTGAAAAGAGAATACTTTGAAAATGATGATGGTGCTATTTGTGCAAATGTGCTTGACACACTGGATGAATATATGGATTGTGGTAAGAGATGTAAGAGCCCCCAATAAAAGTATTTAAAAACAAAACAAAACTTCAAGGTTGTATCACCAAGAAAAAAAGAAAGAAAAGATGGAACAGATGTATGCATGCATATATTTATTTATAAACTCATATAAAATATAAGTATATAATAAATGTCTGTTTTAGAGAGTCTGTCACTTGTACTTAGTCACTGTTACATTTATGCATACTTAGACAACATAACATTACAAATGATTTGTAGATTAAAGAATTCATCACAATAAAAAAATTCAAGATGGAAAAAAATAACAAGAGAATTGATAAGAATAATACCAAATTTCAAATTGTAAAAAAATGTTTGTAGTGTTCAGATATACCATAAAACTAAATTCAGAGACTAATCAATTTCTAAAATCACAAATGTTCTATGATGGTGTTTTTTTAAAATTACCGTTTGAGGATTAATATCCATCCTACAGAAAATAAGTTAGATTCTACACACCTGTGGCAACTGGGGGCTCTGTCGTCCAATCATTGTCCACTGTCCATTTCGTACTCTGTATCCGCTTACTACCTTACCTACAAGGAACACAAGCCATACTCATCAGCAGAGAGTGACAGCAATAAGAAAAAAAGCACCTTACTGTCCTATTTTAATAGTTGATCAAATTGATCAGTATTTTCAGTAGTTTCACAATTAAGATCTAGTGATCTCATACAATATTTGTCCTTTTATGATTGGCTTATTTCATTCAGCATAATGTTCTCCAGATCCATCTATGCCATGAGGAAGCCTCGTCCTTGTTTTTTGAGTGATGTACACTATCACATGATGTATATAGCGTTTCTTTATCCATTCATTCACGGATGGACTCTTAGACTGCTTCCATCTTCTTGCTACTGTGAACAGCGCTGCCATGAACAAGGGTTTCCATGTCTGTTCAAGTTACAAGTCTTACATTTTCAGGATATATATCTAGCAGAGGAATTGCTGGGTTGTGTATTATATTAGATCATTGATATAAAAGGAAGAGAAAACTTCAAAAATGAAAACAGGATACAAACTTTCATACCATACAGAACAGATTTCGGAAACTGACAAGTGGTAGGAGGGAAAAGGAGAGAAAATAAAGCGAAGGGGTTGACTGTTGATGGGCGTTACTTAGTGAAGTGGAAGAAAGCAGCATGTGAGAAGAAAAATCAAGCAACAAGTGAAGAGTCAGCTATTGGAGAATTTAAACTGTTGACTATAAAGTTGATGATCTGAAGTGAAAATCCCCACTTAATTTACGATAAGATTTGTTATATAAACACACACACACACACACACACACACACACACACACATGACCTAGTAACACACTCTAGAGCAGCTCTGGTGCTGTACTGCTAAGGACCCCAGTGTCAGCAAGATGAAGCCCACTCCCACAGAGTGGACCGTCTCAGCAATGCACAGCAACAGTTCTTCTATGGGGTCGGTTTGAACCTGAATCAACTTCATGACAAGCATTTGGTTTTGGTTAGCAGCAACCCTCCGTGATGTGACCTAACACACTGTCATCATTTCCATAATAGGATCTGCTATGGACAGCCAATCCTTTATAAGAAGAATAGTGTGAGTTGTAACATCCATAGTCACGTCATAGCCCTGATTGCAATTGAAAGGAACTTTCCTCAGTGGTGTGGAACAGTGGACCTTGGGAAAGCTTCCTTTGTTTTTTCCTGGGTCTGAATCCCGTCCCTGGCTCTCTGACCTCCAGTTTGGTGTACTGGAGCCATATAACCTGCTCTACTGTTGGCCAATCCTGGGATTTTTCAGAGACTTGAAATCTGATCTTGGATTCATGGCTTCTGTAACCTTTGTCTGTCTTCCTTCTGTCCATCAGTCCCTGTAGTTACTCCATTCTGGGGAAGCCTCCAGCCAACATCGGACAGACAACCACCACCTGTCCAGCCTTGGTCTTGCCAGTTTCTGCTATTGTGTGAGCTAATTTCTTGGTATAAATTTTTATCTATATATACACATATATAAGCTTCACTGCTTTTGCTTCTCTAGAGAATCTGCCTAAGATACATATTTCAACATAAAATCTGCATATCTTTAGAACTCAAAATGCTAAGTCTCTTCATGAAAAAAGTATAAAATAGCATTAAAATGTCGAGGTATTGTACAAATTCTCTGTCATTCAAAAAGATACAAGGTCAAATAAAATTTATATATTAAACTGATAGTACCAGTTAGCATTTTTATCCTTTATCATTATAAGTATATTTTAAAGTATATTTATCATGTAGCTTAAAGTTCTTACCTAAGTGGTGAGTGTGAACTCTGTAGGCAAAGACATGCATTGGATAGTTTTTGTAATGGCAAGAAATGTCAGAATTCACCACTGTTAGAAATAAAAACAGACATACATTGGTAAACCATATGACTTAATTCTGAAACTTTTTTTTTTATTTTAGGAGCATCAGCTTTTATTATTATTTATACTCTGTAGTGGTGGAAGTAGGCCTAGGATATTTAAATTTAAAGACTGAATCAGTGTTATAGTCCCTAGGCTCTTGATTTTGATTTTCTATGCTGTACCTTATGCAGCTGTACGTTATTTAGTTTGTCTTTTGCATCTAGGAAAAGGATGATTATTTTGTAAAACACTTACAATTTTATTTTTAAATAGTATGTAACTTACTACTGAAGTATTGGCTTCAATTCTTAGCATCATCATAAATGGGTAGAAAAGTGATTGTAAAAATATCAAGAATAATTTTAAATCCGAGAGTAATAAAGGATTGCTTTATTTCCCAGGGACTATAATTATTGGTTATTTCAAAAGTTCATTTAAGAATACTAAAAATTTGTTTCTATAGATTTGATAATGAAGTAATGGTCAACTGTAAAACACTGTTGCTTACCTTTTTCTCCCGCTGGTATAACAGTGTCAACAGACATCATAAGATACATGCCAGCAATTAAAGGCTGTCTGTAGAAAAAAAATAATGTCTTCTGAAATTTCTGAGCAACCACTATCTTGTAATATGATTCTTATGGATATTTTAAAATTAACATTCATCTCTTTCTTGAGCAAATAGCCATGTATACATTTTTATGACCCAGTGAATGTGGAAGACAACCTTTAGATGGCAACCCCTGTTACCTACCTCCATATTTCCATTCTCATCTAATCTTCTTCCTCAACTGTGGACTGTAGGCTAGTGACTTATTTCTAATGCACAAATTATGATTAAATGATGATAGAATGCTTTGGGGATCAAGTTTTAAAACTCTGGCTTATAGATTCTACAACCTCTCTTATTTGAGTGTTTGCTTGCTCTTAGCTGTTATGAACCATACATTTGAGAAGCCATTGGGCAAGGAACCTGGAGGACAATGGGCCTGAATCCTGCTGGCAACCATGGAAACAGTGGAACCAATGAAGTGGGTGCAGCTTCATATAAACTTTTGAGCAAAATGATGAGTTGATGACCCAGCAAAATTGCACAGATTCCCGACCACAGAAATATATGAAATAATTAATGCTTGTGTCTTTAAGCCACTAAGTTTAAGGTAACTTGTTATGTAGCAATAAATAACACAGTAACATTTCAACTTTTAAATTCTCAAAGATCTTATCACTGTCATTTATCTTGGCTAACTAGAAGGACTTACGGCAGACGTGTGAGATGTAAGGACACACCAGAACAGTCTTTGTGATTATCTGAAAGTACAAACATATGCAAAAGACACATGTCAAATATGAAAATGTGGAAAAAGCCTTTCAAGTGAATAAAAATTAGTTTCTCCCTCTTATGAAAATATCAAATGATTATAGCTAATAATACTAAATAAAATTATGCTTTATTTTTGTGGTTCTTATTTTTAGAGTGCTTTCATATTAATAAATATATTAATCATATAAAAACCATAATATAAAGCTATGAGTAGTGTTTCAAATGATTATTTCCTACACACATACAAGACACTAGTCACAAGCCCACAAGAGAAAACAGCTGCTAACCTCCAGGCTTCAACTGTAGTCCAAAACCAGAAAAGTTGGTGAAATACTGGTCTGTTTGAAAGGTTCTAAGCAGCTCCCACTGGCTGAATCAATTCTGACAGATAGCTACCCTATGGGACGGGGAAGGACTGCCCCTATCGGTTTGCAAGACTAACTTCTTACAGCGGTAGAAAGCCTCATCCTTCTCAGGAGAAGTGGTTGCTGGTTTCGAACTGCGCACCTTGCTAACGTTGTGGGTGGCAGTGGAACACATATCCTCTATGCCATGGGGGTTCTGAAAAAAATTAAGTAACCCACAATTCACAATTTTGCCTTTCGGTGTGTTATTATTATTAGACAATCTACTGTCTCAAATGTATGTATGGGAATCACTTCATTCCCACTTTCTAAAATGGAAACATGATCCTCTCTTTTTTTTTTTTTAGGCTCAAACTTGACACTTGATCTTAGCAAAATGCTGGGAAGCGATAGGCTTGAACTTAAGCTGAAAGACTGAATAAGTATTTGTTTTTCTTTTTTTTGACTAAGAACACTTCAGTGATATTTTTAAAATCCTCTCCTTCATCTTCTGAAGTTTTCCAATCAAAAATATAGAGTGAATTACAAAATATTCATCCAAATTATATCCCAACAAAACCTGCTAACTTCCCACCATAGAGATTTTCCATACTAATATACTTTGTCTGATACCTATTTACTACATGTGAAATTCTTTGCACTTAAAATTTTTAGCTATTGTAAATGCTGTTCGAGTGACATTTGGTGATATCTGTCACCATTTTTTATTTTAAATCAGATGCTTATTGTACTCAATCATCTAAAATCAGATACACTATTTAGTTATATTATCTATATGATATGTGGTTGTATTAAACATTTAGTAAATATTAAAAATGTCTATGTTGCTATTGAGAAAACAATTCTGGGGCTGAGTCCCAGTGGCATAAGTGGTTGAGTGCGGAACTGCAGCCCGCAGGGTTGGCGGTTCAAATCCAGCGGCAGCTCTCAGGAGCAACACTGGGTAGCACCCACAACCACCAGAGGCAGTGATGCCCACAAAAAAAAAAAGAAAAAACAAATCTGGAGTGTAAAAGATATACTTAATATGCCTTAAAAGTAAATATGTATCTCATGATGAGTATTTTTATTTTAATAATCCCAATGGGCATGTGTGTAAGATTGTGAAGTTTATACTAGAAATTAGGAAGTAAAATATGCCAATACCTAACAGCTGTTGGGGGTCCCCTTGACCAGGAATGTGTCTTTCTGTTGTTATTTTCATGATGAAAACAAAGGTAGAAACATAAAGAAAAAAACAGTAACAAGTAACTTAAATAACAGAAGTAGATTGTTCTACTATACACAAGGTGTCTTCTCCCTGCCATCACGTCAATTCTGACTCACAGGGGCCCTACAGGACAGAGTGGAATCTCTCTTGTAACTCTTTGCAGGAGGAGAAAGCCTGATCTTTCTCCAGCAGAGAGGCTGGTGGTTTCAACTGCTGACATTGCGGTTAACAGCTCACTGCATAACCACTAAGTTATCAGGGTTCTGGTACAATAGATATAGTAGGTGTGCTGAGCCCCGGTGGTGTAGTGGTTGTGCGCGGGACTGCGGCCCACTGGGATGGAGGTTCAATTCCAGCTCCCCGGAGCAAAGGCTGGGCCTCCTACTCCCATCACCAGAGGGCAATGATGTCCCCCCCCCCAAAAAAAGACATGTTAAGGGGCTGAGCCCCGGTGGTGTAGTGGTTGTGCGCGGGACTGCGGCCCACTAGGACGGAGGTTCAATTCCAGCAGTGGGGCTGGGCCTCCTACTCCCAAAACCAGGGCAGTGATGCCTAATAAAAAAAAAGTAGATATAGTAGGTAGCAAATAATATTTAATTCTCTGATAACAAACACAAAATAATTTTCCCTGCATAGTATTGAATGTGATCTTCCAAAAACAGTACAAGAATAAATTAAATGACATTTTACATTTAATTTAATTTTTACATCTCTAGCTAATCTCCAAAACAACATCAATATAAAAATAATTTTGGTGAGGTTTCCCCTTGATTTCATAAATTATAAATAAGCTTAAAGAAATAAAAAATAGTAAATATGTGGAGGGTTTCAAAAGTTCATGGAAAAATTTTATTATCTTTTACTCCATTTTCCCACAAACTTTTAAAAGTCTCTTTGTGGTGACCACAGCTTGGTTTATTTTTTGCCTTTTTTTTTCAAATATAGAAATGATAATTCAAAGTAGCTTAAAACTTACTTTGAAAGCTTTTACTTAGTTTTTCTGAAGGTAATGCATATTATTTCATTTATAAGCCTAGTCTGCACTACTTTGAAAATACTTAGCTAATGACCCTTTTCAGAATCGTGTAATATCCCCACTGAGCAAAAGACAATGGTGGGGAGATGACCAGCTTTAGAATCAAATGAATTCTAACCCCCAGAGCACACAGTCAGCTTAATTCATGCTGTGAAACATTACTCATGGTTATAAAACGGCTTACCTAACTTATAAGGTTATTATAAAACATGATACTTATTCATTCAGTTAAGATTTACTGTGCAACTACTATATTCTAGGTACTGTTCTATACACTGTGGGCACAATCTACATTCATATTCTATATTCGAGTTGCATCCTGAGCTCCTAACCACAAGGATAGAACTCACCAGTCGATCTCATGGAGAAAGGAGAGGATTTCTGTTCAAGAAAAGATTTACAGCCTAGGAAATCCAAAGGGGAAGGTCTACTCTGCGTTTTAAGGTCATTTTGAATTGGAATTACCTCAGGGGCACAGTGTTTGTTTGTTTACTGTTTGGCACCTATGCGTCCATGGGAGAGGTAGGTTAGGGTAGGTAGGCAAAAACAAAGTACCAAAGAAGATAATGTTACAGAGTGAACTTAAGGGGAAGAACCTAACAGGACAATCAATGTGACAATAGACGGGGTTTTCTGAGGTCCAAGAGACTGGAATAGGAAAGAGGAGAGACAGTTAGGAAAAAGAGGAGCCATTAGAAGATTTGGGTAAAGCATTTTAGACAGAAAGAGAAGGCCTGGAGAGGGACTTGTCGAGGCCGTACACAGATCGGGGTGGAGGAAGTGTGGTGAAGAGGGATTTGGTTAACAGTGAGTGGCGAGAAGTTGAACAATTCAGGCATGGAATGGGTAGGGTTTGGGTTTTATTCTCTGTTTGCAAGGAAACTATCGACAGCTCTAAGGAATGGTGCAACAAGTTCAAATTAAATACTTACAGTATATTTTTAAACTGAATTTCAGTTTTTATGGTTTTGCATTTTAAGTATATAATAACAAAAGGGAATTCGCTCCATTCATCAAACAATGTACAACTAAGCAAAAGTCTAATATGCACTATGAACTGTCTTTTAGTCTTTTTCATTACATGTTAGTATTGAAAGAATCCAGTGAAGCACATTTTGGTCTCTAGTACACAATGTGGTTGATCATTATTAATCATGATTAAAAAAAATAAAGTGGGATAAATTAATAAATGAACACATTTCTGGAGGTATTGAAGCATTTTATCATTAAGCTGAAATCTGCCACCAAATCCATAATAGGAGGGATATTACTAACAGAAAAATTCTACCTACTGACAGATTTATCTTTCTATTAGATAATGTTCTTTATTAGAACTTTTAGAGAGAATATTTTTATACTCAAAGAAAAGCACAAGAATCACAGATGGTAAATGCGAAGGTATATGTAACAACTCTCATTGAGGTTCTCTCTCAATTAATAAGAGCCATTGTTATCCAATTATCCCTTTGTTTCCCTCTTTAGAGATTTAAAGGGGCCCTGCTGGTCCAGTGAGCCAGGCACAGGACTGCTAAGCACAAAAAAGGGCAATTCAAACTCATTAGCCACTTAAGGAAGAAAGATGAGGGATTTTGCGCCCATAAACATTTACAGTTTCAGAAACCCTAAGGAATAATTCCACTTCTATTGAGGGTCTCTAGGAATCAGAATCAACTCAATGGTTGTGGCAGTCACCTAATCTGGGGTCAATTGGAGGATTAAGAATGCAGGAGTGGAGCCTGGCCTGTCAATCTGGAGATAGCCAATGAGACCTCTGTGTGGGCCTAGCCTTCTCCTGAGAATTCTGGGAAATGTGTCTCCACTTCCTTCTTGGAAGTGGAGAGCGGATCTCAGTTCAAGTCCTTGGAGACTTTCTATTGACAATGCTCACTCCCTGGGGGACAATGAAGCCGCCCAGCACTAAGATGCTTCTACTGATGCTTCCACCACCACTGGACACATCCGACTTGGCACCCACTGGCCTGTGATTGTCCTGGTGTCATTGCATGTGCTTCGTGAGTCTGAAGAGGACTTACAGATTGGTATCGAACATATGGGTTAATATCAGACTTATGACCTTGGGCTGGACTGGGCTGGAATATTTTCTCAATGATCAATTGCTCTTCTATATAGACCTCTTTCTTATACACATGTGTATTTCTGAATTGGTTTCTCTAGTCTACCCAGACTAACACAATGGTAATGGTTTTTGATTTTGTTTTTGAAAATCTAAATAGAAGTCCCAATATCACCATGCCATTCCTACTACTGCACAGGCAGCAAAGCACCAGATTTCCTTTTATTGTTTATTAATCACCTACATGCCACATCCTACAACAAAGTCATGAATATCACAAAGCTAATCACATTAAAAATGAGTACTAATTTGAGATGATTAATATCTCAGAGGAAAAATATACTGAATGTCTGACTAGGAATTACAATGATATGTGAAAAAATGAATTTTTGTCTTAGGGAATATGCTTAATATGTGAACAGAGGGTGGTAAATATATATTGATCCATGGTAAAATTTTTGATTACTTTTAAATCAGCTTCAGAAATGAAAAGACACAGATGAAAAATTAAGTAAAGATACACTTGAACATTATATTAACATCAAATAATAGCCAATTGGATTTACTTGTAGCAAATGTATTTGATTAATAGGATCTACTGCATCAACAGGAAAAGCTACCTCTACATGATAGGGGTGTCACTGGGATATGAAGCGCAAGGCCAGCAGTTTGAGCCCACCAGTAGCCATGAAGACAGAGATAAGGCTTTCTTCTCCCAGAAAGCTTTACAGCTGCTGAAACCCCAGCGAGCGATTCTACTCTGTGAGTTGGAATTTGCTAGACGGCAGTGGGTATGCATGGTGTGTGTGCAGATAGCACACTTTAAGTGACTGATACTGCTTCTGCTATAATCAGTACTGAGTCCTGGAGGGGTACAAAGACAACTCAGGGTAAGTCTTGAAAATTCCGCGATTTAGTATTCAGTATGCAGTTATGAGACCTGGTGACATGGTGCATAAGCATGCAGCATAAGCATGACCACAAGGTCTGAACTTTGAGCCAGGTCGTCACTCTAAGGGAGAAAGATTGGCAGTCAGCTTCCAGAGTATGGCTTTGCAAACTCTGTGGGTCAGGGTTGTCCTATTGGGTCACGACAGGTATGGGTCAGATTCAACACCAATGGGTTTTTCATGGGTAAAAATACATTTTATCAAGGGCATTTTGAATCAAGTTGAAGCTTGTTATTTCTATATTCATTTTTAAACCAAATCTTATCATTGTAAAGGAACTGCGATCTATTCTGCTACAAGTTTATTACTACAGTGTGACCTACAGAGCCTATGTGCTTGTAAATACACACACTGTGAAGTCCCAGCAGGAGCAACTTGAACTTCCTTAACTAAGGCAGTCTAGGGGCTTGCAAGGCTCCTGAATCCACAGCTGCTGCTATAAAGCAGGTGGTAGCTTTGGTGAGAAACATATTTCAACTTAGTGTTTGTTCTGACCTTCTAACTCCTATGTGATCCTTGCCACAATGATATATTATTATTTCCATAACCCTACACTGATCTTACTTCTGGTGAACTCAGAAATGTAGCTAGTTTTGCATAGTTTCTTGATGATTTGCAGTGTGCTCTGACTATTCAGAGTGCCCTTCAGGTGAGACATAGTGCTTGGGCCCCACGGCATGAAACCTCATCCTTATTCAGCCATTTCCATCCACTGCTGCTGTTAGGTCTTGTCAGTCTGCCTCTGACATGCATCATCATAAACATGGGGGACATTTAACATAGGTACCTCTGCTAATATTTACTCCATACATTTTAAAAACAGTGAAGAAATGTTTAAAAAATGAACCCAGAACATCAAAATCAAATGCTGGCTCAAAATATGCTGCTCAGAAAAGATTTTCTTTTCTTTTTTTTTTAGAAAAGATTTTCTAACTCGAGTACAAGTAACATCAAAGAGAGAGTAGAAAAGAAAATTGGGGGAGAAGTAAACCATGGGAAAAACATCTGAGAAATGGAACTCTATTATTTAAAAAACATAGGAACAAAAATTAATTTTTAAAAGACCCAAAGTTACATAATTGAGCTTGTCTGGAATGCAGTATAATACATGAACTGTTCCCAACTAATATATCGGTATAAATATTGTATTTTTCTATGTGTAAAATTTTGAGGGAGAATGTCTGCAATTCACCTGTGTATTTTAGTTGTGCCCAGGTAATTGTCCATAGTGCCTGCCTTACAACCTTCTGTTTAGCTTCCAACTTGATAAGGCTCTCTGAATTTCTTGATCTGAGCTGAATGGAATCTATAACGTTAGCTACTGAGGAACTCCTCGACACATCAGTCGGTTCTGCTGTGATTCCATTCCAGCTCATAGTGCCCATATGTGCAGAGTGGAACTGCTTCATAGACTTCCAAGGCCCAGATCTTTCAGAAGCAGATGGCTACGCCTATGTGAGGTGCCTCTGGGTGACTTCAAACTATCACCTTTTGGCTAGTACTGAACACGACTGTTTGCACAACCATGAGACTCCAGGGTTGTTCAACACTTGTCTATTAATAAATAATTAATTCTTAATGGAAAGAATGACAGTTCACACCTACCAAGAGGTACCTTGAAAATAAAGCCTATTAGTTTGCTGAAAGTCACAGCCTTGAAGTCCTTATGGAGAATTTCTGCAACATGGGCCCACTGTGGGCTGGAATCTCATCTCAACCACAGCTGGAATCAACTTGTTGGCATGTAGCAACACAAGGCCACTCTACCTATGTGAAGGTTTAATATTTTACTTGGAGCATAGGAACAGTTTGATCAACATCAGCTATTATTTTCATTATTTTTTCTGATGGTAGATTTTTAAACAATGCACATTAATATTTTATGTTTAGGAAATATGCTTTCATACCCATGGGATTGGATTTTTTAGATTAAAGACATTGAAACACGTCGAATTTCTCCAACCAAATACATAGATAGGCATAGGAGAAGGGGAAAACAAATATGAGAATAGCAAAGATGTAATTAGCTAATTCTAAAATGGGACAATATATCACTACAAAAATGACTGACCCAGAAGGGTCTAACTAATTAGATAAACAACAGAATCATCATTGATGCAAAAATATCACAGTCAAACATAAACACTGTAGTCTGACAACAATAACATTTCTGGGTTAGAGGCCACGGGGATGAAGAAATGGGTGTGGTATTGTTCCGAGGTTCCTAATGCGTCTGAGCCGTAAGCTCCCTAGACTAGGTCAAGAAGCCCTGATGGCATAGAGGTTGGACGTGGTATTGCTTACCACAAGGTCAGCGCTTCAAAACTAGTCGCTGCTCTGTCGGAGACAAATGCAGATTTCTACTTCTGGAGCGAGCGTGTTACCGTCTCGGAAACCCACAGGGGCAGTTCTACCCCATCCTGCTGAGTAGCTGAGGACAGAAGGGATTACACAGCAGTGAGGGCGGCTTGATAAGATCGATAATACTCTGCTCTCTTAGGAGATCTGAGCGAGAAGTCACTTCACCTAATGCTATGCTTGTAGGAAAGAAAAGGGTGTCTGAAAATGTTAATATTGGAATTTTGTCTTGTCTATAAATGCATTGTCCCTTTCTAGATAGCTGCCCGGGTTGGTCTTTTTGCTGTAAAGTAAATCTGCTCTGTCCTTCGGCCCTGAGTTCACCCTCCCTGTCAGGTGTACTGAAGGGGAAACTAGCTGTCCGTTCGCTCGCTCGCTCACTCACTCACTGCCATCAAATCCATTGTGACGCACAGTGAGCCTACAGGACAGGATGGATTTCTGAGGCTCTTACTCTTTATACTGGGAGCCCTGGTGACAGATTGGCTATGGGTTGAGCCACTTACTGCAAGTTCAGCAGTTAAAACCAACAGCAGCTCTGAGAGAGAAAGACAGTTTACTACTGGAACAACCAGAAACTGACAGGAGCAGTAAGTTCTACCCTGTCCTCCCATCAGGTTACTGTGAATCAGCATCGACTTGCTGGTAGTGACTTAGAGAGGTTCTGCACTTGTTTTGGGAATCGTTACGTGGGCGAGAAGCCTTATTTTCAACCCATGCAGCAGCTGGTGGGTTTCAACTGCTTGTGTCGCCATCCAATACTTCCTGTACAGCACCGCCCGCATGCCCAGTGATGTATATTTCTACAGGACTGAAACCCAAACCCCTCTATTAAAAGGATCCTTAATGACTGTTAAGATTGAGTGATTTCAAGATATGGAGATGAAATTCTATTCACTAAATATATATCAGATGGCATTGTGAAGGATATTCTATTATATGTCTTCATAATTTGTAATAATGTAACAGAAGCAATTATAAGAATGATGACATTAACAGTAGAAGAGTTAACAGAATAACTTTTAAAAGAGTCATAAAATATCAATGGTCAGTGTCTCAGATGCACATGATTGCAGAGCAGCCCTATGCTGTTTGTGGTGCAGGGGCAGACTGCTCCCCTATTACAGAGAGGCCCGACAAAGACAGGAAAGTGAATTTTCAGGCATTGGATGAGACTTGAAAATGGCACTCAATCAGAATCTAATCTTGAGCAAGATGAGAACTGGATGATCACTCCACGAGGGTCTCAGCTTGCCTTTTTTGAGACACTGCTGTCCTCTGCAAAGGCAGAGATGTACAGCCACAGTGAGATACTTTGTCAAATATACAGACTTGTAGGACTTCAGAATTGAAAGAAACCTAAGAGATGATGAAGTTCAATTCTTGTACTTTACAGATAGGAAAAACACAAGAGTCTATGTCTAAAGGTGCTACCCAAAATAATTCCACTAATAGGTGGTATACCTGGGTCTGGAATCTAATTCTTCGATTTTAATGTCACCATGTAAACCTTGTTTACCACAACAGGAGCTGTATTTCTTTAGAGATTTCCCAAACATTTTATCTATGAAATATCCTAGAGGGATGAAAAAGGATAAAAGGATTTAAGCACAAATAGATAATGAGCGGTACTTAAAGATATCCACTTAAGCAGGAAGTTCCTTTCTCTTAATGGGAAGTGAATGCATGGGATATGAGGTTATCCATCCCAAACTATTTAGCTTGCTTTTCTAATAATAGCTTGTAGTTCCTGCTTGGATTCATAGTTAAGTAGTAAAGTAAGTATGTGGAATAATGCATGATAATAACCTATTACATCTTAGGTCCATAGAATCTCCTGATTTTTCCCTCTAGAGATAGTCCTCTACAATTCACGAGCTTATCTTGTCCCGGTTATTTCCTGCTTCAATAAAAGGACAGGTTAACCATTGCTCTCGAGGGAACCAACATATTATTATGAACTACATCCCACTAATTGGAAGAACCCTTGGAAAGACAGTTGTGGATTGATATCCACTACAAGCTCCTGGGAAGGTAATAAAGATATGGGATAAGGAACACCCATTATCTACTATCCCAAACCACAGTTCTGGATAATGGATTTTTTTCCTTACGGAAGTCCTGAATAGACAAGGACATCTCAGGAAAAACAAGATAACGTCTTCAATAATGAATCTTCACTTAGAAAAATTAGAAGCAAATAAGGTATAACAGAAGCATTATCTAAAATTTATCAAATCCTCCCACGCAAATGTATATCTTGCATATAATTTGAAGACTACCTTCTCTACTTTCTGTTTTGAACAAAAAACTAAATATATCAAAGATCTCATAATGGACACCAATAATTTCCCAGTATCAGTTTTATACGGAAACTCGAGCTGGTACAAACAGTTTGCACTTGATTTTTAACCTCAATGTTGGCAGTTTGAATACACCCGAGAGAAGTGTGAAAGAAAGAATGGTCCGGGGGCTGCTTCCAGTAAGAGTAAAGCCCAAACAACACCCACAGCTGTTTTCAACTCAACAGCTGTTCCACAGAAGACAAGATCTGAGGCTCTGTTCCCAACATGACTTCAGTCCAGGATACCCTACCGGGCAGGGTAGGGTAGATAGGGCTGCTGTGAATTTGGAATCAACTCTAGGGAACACAGCAACAGCATTGTAATAAGTCTGATTGTGAAGCTAACTGAATCTTGTTAGTTCTTTGCGCTAAGTGAACAACATTACGCCTTAAATCAGCAGATGACGTTTCTAAGTGAGATGAACCCCTGGCTCCCATGGTGACAAAGCGTCTAGAGCAGGAAGTGACACAAAGGTACATTTCTAAAGTCAGGGAAAATCTCACAGAATCAGCATTCCTTAGGAAAACAAGGAGTGATGCCTTTCAACTACCAGTTTCTACAGTGTTGGAATTGATTTGATGACAAAAAAAGTTATTGTGGTACAGTTGGCAGCTGGGCCATGTAGTTTTCTAGAAAGGTTATTTATAAACATGGAAACCTTTTAGCAGAGGCATGGGCGCATGCAGGAGAGACAAATAGGAAAGGTGCCAGTCTCTGGGAAGAGTGACCCACCCATGTGCACTCACCCTGGTCACATCCTCAAGGAATTTATCACACCGTCCTTTCTATTTTGGGGCCCTATTTGGATGATAAATGTAGGCCCTGTAGTCACCTGATTATAAATGCAGACCATAAACTCATTCATAAGGTGATCATCCAAATATACTAGAAAATGACTGCTAACTTCTGAACATTAGCGTGAAATCTCTACAACAACAGAATCTGAGAGCATCAAAACTCTTCCGGGGTGCTCACAGATCTCTGGGAGCATGCTCGCTGACCACCTGGGCTCTTTGCTGTAAAACAGTCTCTGATCTAAACTACCAGCAAGGGTGCCATCGTAGCTTATAAGGGAGACTGAATAGGCGGCTCTGTCAATACAGGACACAAGCTGCACAGAGTTTTCTGGGAGGCTGCTGAAAGCTGGTTTAGCAGACAAGCTGCAGTGCTAAATACGCACCATAGGAGAAAAAAAAATCTTCAAAAAAGAATCCCTTTTGAAGCTGTCATTGCAGTGAGTTAGCCTCTTTTGATTTTGTATTCTCTGCTATTGGGACTAGAAATTACCAGCTTCCATTTGTCCTGTGGCAAGGAAGAGAAAATGCATTTATCCATCCTGCAGGAAGACGTCTTTCACAAATGATGGCCTGTGCTGGTCCCCAAAGAGATCAAATGGAAGGCAAGCAGGCAGGCTCACCAGCATGCTTTTACAATCGCTCTGTGCAGGATGTCAGGGCACAACTAATGTCAGAGCACTCCCCTGTTTCCGTCTGCTAGGAATGCAAAGCGGGGTGGTGGTGGGAAATCTATAGTGAGGATCGTGATTTCACTGCTTCTCTCAGAATTACAAAAAATCTACTCCACAGGCACACTTCTAAAGGGTGTGTGTATATGCTAAAAGAACTTTTAAAAACAGCCAACATACCAGTTCTAGAGAATATATATATATATATATATATATATATACATATATAGGGCCTTTAGAGTATTGACTGAATCCTGAATATATTATTGAACCATTACTAGCAAGGAAGTCCAAAAATTAGAAATGTACAGGCCTATTAATTTTCAAAATTCAGTATAGTTGAGACTAGGATAAATAGAAGTCCTTTGCCTGTATCACGTCCACAAGGTGTTTCTACTTTAAAAATTTATATTCATGTGTATGCCATATTTCAGCATTTATTTACACTTCTGAAGATGGTGTCATTTGGCTACAATCTCACACATTTAACACAGCTAGCTCACACATTAGCTACGGGGTCTTTGGATACATGGTTTTATATGTTATACATGGTTAGTGAAAATATTTATTCATAAAATTTATTCTTTCTTATAGTCAAATATCCAATTATTCACTTTTTATTTTTTGCAGCTTGTTCTTAACATGTATTTTTGAATCACCTTAATATGAATTTCCTTCTAAAATAATGATTTAAAATTCCTTTTCCAATTTCCAAAGTACTGTATGTTCTTATCACAACCTGTAAAAAGTCCAGGACCCAAAGAAAAAGAAATAGATAAAGCAAACTATTGAATAAAAAGGTACCTTCAAAAAGTTTTGATCAAAGGAATGCTTTTAAATATAATCTGAAATCTAAATCAAACCTCTCTTTCAAACTGGTCCCCTAAGAGTTTTTGAATTACCTTAGAATGTTTCTTTCTTATATATAAAGGTTTAAACTTCATCTTTTTGGGAATCTAAACTGTTTTGTGAAATAAATTACTTCCTTTTTGCTAATGCATTGTTTTTAACTGATCATGAAGGATAAAAAAAGAGAATCAGCAAAGTCATTATATTTTGTTTTGAAAACAAGATATTTATATTCTATAAAAGCTGTCAATTTCTTTGGAATATGTGTTTTTTGAAGCTCAACATAAAATTAGTGACAATATCTCCATCAACTTAAAATAGTAGTGTGTATTGTGCTTTGATACAGCTATGAAAAACCTCCAAAACATCTATCTACATATAATTATGTGTGCATGTAGTCCATGGTATTAATTAGGGAACATTATAGCTCATAAATTTGATTTAGCATTATTTTCAGTCCCTCAATATTTTTATGTTGTGATGTTATGAGAATTAATAAAGTGATGTTTATAAAGCACTTTGAAATGAAAACTACTATGTAAATGTTAATTATCATTACTACATTAATGGAAAAGTGTTGAAATCCCTGGGTGACCAAATTATCTCTAAAATTTTCTTTATATCATAAGCAAGTCTTAGCACATAATAGATCAAATATCACTGTTGAAAATCTGCAGTTCCTGAGAAAATCTTACTCTGGTTCAGTTATTAATAGATATGAGTTAGTACCTTTTTGGCAGAGAAGTTATGTTAATATGCTGACAATTATTCAACAAGGTATGAAAAAACATTGCATTAGGATTGAAGGAGGGCTTATTAACAATTCTTGATGTACAGACACATAACCTTGCTTGCTGAAGTCAAGGAAAACTTGAAGCACATACTCATGAAGATTTTCCATATGGACTGCAACTCAATGTAAAAAAAATAAAAATCTGCACAACTCTAGCAACAGATAACTTCCCAATAAATGGAGAAGAGGTAGAAGTCAATTATTTTATTTTACTTAGATCCATAATCAATGCTTATGGCAGTAGCAGTCAGAAGTCAGACAACTTATTGCAATAGGAAAATTTGCTGTACAAGACCTCATTAAAGTCTCAAACAAAAAATAGCAACAACAGAAAACTCTCACTCACTGTCATTGAGTCAATTCTGACTCACAGCCACCTCTGGCTGAGCCCCAGTGGCGTAATTGGTTGAATGTGGGACTGTGGCCCTTGGGTTTGGCGGTTCAAATCCAGCGGCGGCTCTCAGGAGCAGCGCTGGGTAGCTCCCATGACCACCAGAGGGCAGTGATGCCCGCCCAAAAAACAAAAAACAAAGAAAAGATTCAGACACCCAAAGGCACCCAGCAGTGGTAGCAACTAGGACACTATGTCTGTTGGTCCTCTGTATTCTTGGTGTTAATTGTAAGTCTCAGCATGCCAATTTAAGCTTCTAACGAAGGTTTGAAGCTGTCCAATTCATATATAAGTAGAGTATTCCAATTTTAGACTTTTTGTGTGGAACTAAGTATTAGAATGTATATAATGCAAGAAAGGATCTGCTTGTGACAAATTAAAGAATTAGACTTTAAAATAATTTAAAACTCTAGAAACAAGAAAGCCCCACAAAAAAATTCTGGTTCTTCTGTACCCAGTCAACACGAACATACCTAATACAAAATAAAGAAGAGGGGCTGAGCCCCGGTGGCGCATCGTGGTTGAGTGCAAGACTGCAGCCTACTGACTTGGCAGTTCAAATCCAGCAGCAGCAAGACTGGGTAGCTCCCACGACCACCAGAGGGCAGTGATGCCTCCCCCGCCAAAAAATAATGAACAATCAGATCTTACAGGAAGATAAATACAACTCTCCAGTTTAGTATTATATCACCCTAAAAGTTTTGGAAAGCCTAAGGTATTATATGCAAAGAAATGGGTTGGAATAGCTGTGATAGCAAAGGAAACCTCTTGAAACTTTGTAGCTACGGAAAGAGTGAGAATGTGATGTGATAAAACATATGAAAAGTAAGGGGAAGGATTTCTATCCATTGAACAGAGAGAAAAATAATTCTATGGGTGGAAATAGGAAGATCAAAAGGTAATGTTTCACATTTATTTTGCTAACAAAATATTTGATATAGCATTTACAAAATGCTATATTTAAATGGTTTCCTGAAAATACTTCTTAAAGGTGTTTCCTCCCCATTTAAGAGAATTAACTATATCAAAAAAGAATCAGGAGAAAATGTGCAAATCCTAATACTTCTCTCTAATGACTTCCTTGTTCAGAATTATTTGAACATAATAAGAAAATTTGAACATAAAAATGACTTTCTTGTTCAGAATTATTTGAACATAATAAGCAAATTATTTGAAGATAATAATCTCACCTGCAAATGAGATGTCAGAAAGTACTGCTACATAATCGTAGAAACCCTTCTTTCTATCAAAACAAGAAGCTCTTGCTTCTTAACAGCCTATCAAGGTCTATATACTGTGGAAAACAGTGTATGTCAATCTTTCCAACCTTCTTTCCCACATTCTGTGCTCGTCAATTTGCTCTAATGGCTGTTTGGACATACTCAAGGGACCCAAATTCTCTTCTCTTTCAAAGTTCCATGAGTTTCTGGAACAAAAAAAAGTGTGGAGGGGCACAATCAGGGCTCTAGTGTGGATGAAGAGGGATTTTTCAGTGAAATTCCCTCAAAGGGCAGTCCTCAACAAATGAGCAGGAGCAGAGTCATGATGGGAAAAGATTATTTGGCAAGGCATAATGGATCATTTTGTCACCTAAGTGGGTCTCAATTTTTTTTTACACATTTCTTCCTAATATAGGCCTCTGTGAGCTGTCTGTACCCTTCAAGACAATCTATCAAGGAGTCACTCTTCTCATTAGACATTTTATGGACGGCACCCTTCAAGACTGAAGCAAGTGTATTCCTAGAGAACTTGTCTGCAGTCATCTTCTGACAGCAGAGAGAGACATGTTCAAACATGTTTTGTTTGGAATAAAGTTGTGCATGTATGAACGAGAACCCCAGTAGTGGTACTTTTTGACATACTCTTGGATATACTCCCCTTTAACTGGATTTTACTATAATTGGATTTTATTTATTAATCTTCTGTGAAAAGTTCTGGAAGTGTAGTGTCTACATGTAGATGGCGAATGGCAAGGCCAGCACTTTGAAATTCACGTAAAGAATTACAGATCTGCACATTCACAGGAGCACTTCTACCCTGCTCTGTCAGCTCACGATGACTTTGCATCAACTTGATGGCAGCGAGAATTTTGTGTGAACCTACGCTTATGCATCTATTTTACTTATCCTTTTAATTTATTTTGGTAGAAAATGAAATGCTGTTTGCTCTTCATGTAAGTGGAATTAATTAATTTATGACTACAGCTACCTACCTTGAAAAAGAGAATTAATAATCACGAGTAGTCTAAAATGCATGAATTGCAAAGGGGTAAATGAAGGTTAAGTATAAGGCTGTCTCAAAAACAGTTGGAAAATAAATCCAAGATTTGACAATACAAATTGCATATAGTAAGTTTTATTTTCCAACAAAACTCTTAGAGGAAATACTGTACTATTGAATTTAAGTTGATTTTTCATGACTCCATATTATTATTAAAAAGCAATACTGCATCACTTTAGATAGCTCATAACCAAGTGAACAAAAACGTGATTTCTCACACTTAATGGATGTAGGTAGTATTAAAATAAACAGGTGTCTTATGGAATGAAAGGACGAGGGAGATGAATAAGGATCATTAGTCTTCCATATTGAAGATGATTAACAAAGTTGAAATGCAAGAAGCCAGGGAATCAGTGAGCTCACATTTGCATGGAGAGATTGGAAACAGCAGAAAATACTGCAAGATAATAGGCTTCTTTGGATCATTTGCGAGGTATTGAATAGTCCTAAAATCATTCATATGACTCACATCAAGCTGCTTTTGTATAATCAAGGTTAGAGAAGAACATGTAGAACATCCAATTACAATTCTTCTGAATCAGTGGAATTACCAAGCAACCTGATTTGGAAGTATCCATACATTAGAATGAAAAGGCACCGCTGAGATAAAATCCTTGATTTTTATTCACATGCATTCTATTGGGCGTGAGTTCATTCTTTATGTTGCTAGTGACTCAAAGACCTTTTACAAACACTGACTCCACTGCTTGTTTTACACAGTTAAGAGCATGAACCCTGGCTGCCATACAAACTAGAAATCCAACACAAATTAAATTCCTTCAGTTTTTAATAGCACTGGACTAGTAACTATCCCACCCTTAGGCAAGTCATTTAACCTTTCTGAGCTTCGATTTCCACTTCTATCAAATGAAGGAGCTGGGCTACACTATTTCTTCCAGTCCCAGTATTCCTATGTGTCTCTCAGCTCTCAGTCTATGATTTAATAAGTAAATGCTTGGAAAAGAGTTTGCAATACATAGGATCTATAGCTCTTACTCTTTTATTTTCAGAAGAAAAGAGTAGAAATTATAGTCTTCTCTTGGATAATTTTTTCTCGGCACATATTCCTAAGCTTCTTTTCAGCTGAAACCACCTAAAAGGCTATAGAATTTTGTATAGGTGGAACATTCATATCTCATTTTTTAGAATCAGGCCTTTTGGTCCTTTTTGTTTGCTCAGTTGCAGTCTTTCTAATCTTTAATGCCAGGATTTTATTTACAGCTTTTCAAATGTAAAACAAAATGGAAGAATATAATCTATTTATTTCCTTTTGTTGCTATTGTGAATATACACAGCAAAACATACATCAATTCAACTGTTTCTAGATGTACAATTCAGTGATACTTTCTGAATTGTTCCTCTATTGGTTTTTTTTTTTTTTGGGGGGGGGTCATCACTGCTCTCCAGTGGTGGGAGTAGGAGGCCCAGCCCCACTGCTGGAATTGAACCTCTGTCTCAGTGGGCCGCAGTCCCGCGCACAACCACTACGCCACCGGGGCTCAGCCCGTTCCTCTATTGTTAACAAACTCACTGGCCCCTGGGGTTTGAATCTAATTTTTCCAGTTGAGTCACCATTTCAATTCATACAGATATACACTTGAGTTTGGTCCAATCTTCAAAAAAGGGCTATCCTTGTGCAACAAAGGGATATTTGCATACCTACATACGGAGAGGGCCATTGGTTTGAATCCAACAATATTTCATGAGGAAGAAATATACTGCCATCTGCTTTCCTGGAAATCCTACGTGATGGTTTTACTCTGCCCTATAAGGTAGCTAAGGGTTAGGATTAACTCCATAAGAATGGCTCGGGTTATAGAGGGAGGAGGATCAACAGGAAAGTCCTATCTCCTTTGGAAGTGGCCTCTTTCATGGTAACTCACTCACTGTCATTGAGTGGATGCAAACTCAGGGCAATCACACGGTAGACCTAGGATTGGCAGAGCTGGCTCTGTGAGTTGTCCAGACTGTAACTGTTTATGAATAGAGGGTCTGGTTTTTCTCCCTGGGAACAGCTGGTAGTTTCCAACAGCAGACACCACCAGCGTTTCCTTCTTAAAATCCAAATACCAAGATTTGGTGGGGGTGGGGGTGGGGGCATATATATATATATATGTATATACACACATATATGTATATATATATATATTTAAAAGAAACTCTCCTTCCTCTTTCTAAGTGAAATAAAAGGTGTGCTTTACCCCCTTTTCCATTTAAAACTGCCTTTTCCTAAAAGAACTGACATTTAATTTTATTTATTTTGGTAAACAGAAAATACCTGCTCCCATCCCAAGTCCATGGAGATTCCCCTGACACACCCACAGTACAATCAAATAAAAATAAAATGATAATAATAGTTAAGAACTAAATACTAAGAAAATTAAAGTATAGCTGCATGACAGAGGATTAGGTAGCCCTTATAAATAATGAATTAAAACTGTACCATCTTAGCAATACTCCCAGGGTACATTGTTAAAGTGAAAACAATTAAAATGGATGCAAATTAATGTGGAGAGGGGGACCGGCTGTCAACAATAAAAAGTGCCCGTGTGTGTAAAGTGTAAGTGGGAAAATGTTGAGGTGGTGTGTGGAAAATTGGCAAACATAAAAAATAGTTATGGAGATGATGAAGAAATAAATGAAGGGCTGAGCCCTGGTGGCACAGTGGTTGTGTGTGGGATTCCAGACAACAGGGTTGGCGGTTCAAATCCAGCAGCAGCTCTCCAGGAGCAAGGCTGGGCTTCCTCCCACCAGGGCAGTTATGCCCAAACAAACAAACAAACGAAAAGAAGTAAATGAAGGGAGTCTACGCAATTTTTTAAGTAGTATATAGTTGACCTTTAAAACAATGTTGACTGCTCAAGTATTATTTAAATCCTGGTGGTGCTGTGGACTCACAGAAAAGTCGGCAGTTAAACCTATGAGCTGCTTCTCAGGGGAAAAATGAAGCTGTCTGCTCCCATTAAGTTGTTTTTTTTTTGTTTTTTTTTGGGGGGGGGGGCATTACTGCTCTCCGGTGGTGGGAGTTCCCATTAAGTTTTACAGTCTTGGGGCTACTATGAGCCAGAACTGACCTGATGGCACTAGGAAATTTTTAAACAAAAGAATTGCTTATATTGTTATATAAAAAGAATTAGAAGTTGCTAGAAGGTCTTAACAATGCTACCTTTAAAGTGCAGAATCTACGTTGGACTTTCTCTAAGTCTGATGCAAGGATTATCTGCAGCAGTTTCTCCTTGGGATGCTTTTTAAAAGGAAAATTCCAAATTCAAACCAGACTTCTGAATCAATGAATAGTGCCAAGCAGTATTGGGGCTGGCACAATACTGACCTAAGTATTTTGTGAGCGAGTTGCTAAGCATAACTTGTCATTAACCATAAAGGTTATTTCAATGGATAAAAAATACAGTTGAAAGAGAAGATTCCTTTAACCGGAAATATGCAAATACACCCAGAGCCCTCCAGTCTTGTTAAAGTTTTAACTGATCTACAAATATTAAAATTTGGGTTTGCTGTTGTTATTTTAATATAGACCCTTTGGCAATGCTAAAATCTAAAATACTCTGGACACTTTTTTCCCCCATAAAGTGTGTCAACAAAATCTGACCTGAGCTGAAATATTATTTAAAGTTGTTATTGCCCCTTGCCGTGTGAATACTTGAACATTATGCTCTAGAGGCCGTTATACAATCAATGAGGAAGGGTGTCCTTGATTTCTCAAGATTAAATAATGTACCCTGGCTTATGCATTTGAATTATCCTTTTACATGGTCATTTTTCATGCCAACCTGTACTTAGCCTAAAGCTTTCTGGATAAAGCCTTAAGTTCCTAAAAAAATCAAATATCAGAGAAATCAGAAGTGGAAAAGAAGAAGAAAGACCGATGTGACAGACAGCACAGGTACTCCAGGCTTCGGATAGAACAACTTGAACAAGAGCAACTTGTACAAGCCGCTGAGACCAGAATCAGAAAAAACTCTGAGACGGGGAATGAAAGGGGGGGGGTATGTATGGACATGCTATGAGTGGTCTACACTCATCTACTAACCTACATATGGATGGTTCAAACACACCCAATGACTCAATGAGCAAAAGGCCTGAGGATCTGCTTCCTAAGATCACAGCTCCCGAACAGCTCTGCTCTGTAACCAACAGGGTGCAAAGGAGTTAGATAAACCGTATGTCAACGGGCTGGGCTGGGCTTTGTTACATACTGACTATATGATCCCTGTTCTAAAAGAGGATTAAGATGGCTGGTATAGCAGCACTTCAGGATCTTATTCAGGGAAAGCCACGCTACGAAAAAAAGATGTTGTTTACTTTTCAATATATCTGATCTTGAGACTCTCAGACATCTTAGTTGAGGGGTAGGGGATCTAAAGGGCATTTTAAATTTGCCATCTCAAAGAGGATTCTTAAATATATCAAGCAGTAGGTTGTTAGGTGCTATCTAGTCGATTCCGGCCAATAGTGATGCCGTGCCTAACAGAAGAAAATAGTAATTTCGAATGCTCTAAAATCCCCACGTGAAAAAATTCTACCTCGTAGCACCCCTCCATTTGCAGAGCAGTGACTAAAAGCAGCCAGAAAAGGAGGCAGGAGGAAGGTGCTTGCTCACAGGCCTAGAAGAAAACAGAAGAAGCAATGGGAAGCCTTCTTCGACCCAGTTCCCCCTATCTCTACAATCAGATATCAGGGAGTCAAGTGCACTCTATTGCCTACACCGAAGTCACGATAGCCTGCTTTACACTGGATAAAATAATTTTAAATGTAGCTGCTGTGCTACTGATCTATGCTCTATCTTGTTCAAAAATGCATTAGCGGAGGATTTTTTCCTAGGCTTACAATTTCAAAGTCCTTCCAATAGCTTGCAGGCAGTAGTCTGTACGAGGGTGCGAGGCAGCAGAAGTCACAGTGGGATTAAAGAGTTCCTCTGGGGTCTTCTCTTCTTCCTTCCTCCTGCCAATGTTCCCATTCTCTTCTGGCTGTTTTACCACTCCTTAGTTGTGATATGAAAGGAAATTTTTGTATGTGTACTCATGCGTATGCGTGTGTATGATTTATAATCAATAATATCCACCAATCTGCAACTGGAACTAGATTGCCTCTCTCCCCTCAAATAAACACTCACTGTCATCAAACCAGTTGTGACACCCAGTGACCCGATGACAGACGTGCTGTTGTTGCTAGGTGCCCTCAGGTTGGTTCTGACCCCTAGTGACCCACCCTGTGCACAATAGAACGAAAAATCACAGAGTCCTGTGCCATACTGATGATTGCTTCTTTCAGTGAGCCCACTGTTGCAGCCACTGTGTGTGTGAGCATGACGTCCTTCTACAGAAACGGGTCTCTCTTGGCAATATCGCCCAAGGAGATAAGAGAAAGTCTTGCCACTCTTGGATTTAACGGATGCTTTGGCCTTGCCTCTTCCAAGACAGATCAATTTGTCCATTTAGCAGTTCATGGTATTGTCGTTATTTTCTCCGGCACCACAATTCAAATGCATTGATACTTCTTTGTTTCCTTATCCAATGTACAACCTTCACATGCATATGAGGTAATGGAAAATATCACGATTTAGGTCAGGAGCACATCAGTCTGAAAAGTAACCATCTTGCTTTCCCGTACTATGAAGAGGTCTTGGGCAGTATATTTACTGAATGCAACATGTCTTTTGATTGCTTCGCTGCAGCTTCTCTGAGTATTGGTTATGGATCCAAGCATGACAAAATCCTTGACAACTTCAACATGGGCTCCATTTATCAAGGTGTTACCGACTGGCTCAGCTGTGAGGATTTTAGTAATCTGTACATTGAGTCATAATCCATACTGAAGGCTATAGCCCTTGATCTTCATCAGCAAGCGCTCACTTTGAGCAAGCAAGGTTTTGTCATCTGCAGATTGCAGGTTGTTAATAAACCTTCCTCCAATCTTGATGCCACATTCTTCTTCATATAATTCAGCTTCTCATAATTTACTCAGGATACACATTGAACAAGTGATAGGCTATGACTCTGTTGCACACCTTTCCTACTTTTATTTCCTTGTTCTGTTCATCTAATTGCCTCATGATCCATATACAAGTTATGAATAAACCCAGTTGATTTCCTATCCTTCTCGAGATTATTCACAGTTTATTATGGTTCACACATTCTCAAGATTATTCACAGTTTATTATGGCATTTTCTGCATTGAACAGAGACCCATCTAATTCTGACACAGCTATCCCTTGCTCTATATTCTCTTCTGAATCTGGCCAGACCCTCTGGGAGTTTCCTGTCAATGTACTGTTGCAAATGTCAATGTATTGTTGCAAATGGCTGTTGGATGATATTCAGCAAAATTTTACTGTCACGTGAAATCACTGATATTGTTCTATAGTTCGATCGGTCTTTAGGGTCATCTTTTTTGGAATGGGCACAAAAATGGACCTCTTCCAGTCAATGGTAAAGCACCTGTCTTTCAAAATTTCCAGCATAGACAAGTGAGTGTATTAGCTTGCTGAAACATTTCAATTACTATTTTGTTAATTCTTAAAGTCTTGTTTTTAGCTAATGCATTCAGTGCAGCTTGAACTTCTTCCTCCAGCACCAATGGCTCTTGCTCATATGCTACTTCCTGAAATGGTAGACTATCAACTAGTTCTATTGGGACAGTGACTATCTTTCCATCTTCTCTTGATGCTTTTAACAATCTTCGATATTTAATCTTTCAAGATTGCAATTTGAGACTTGAACTTTTTCTTGAGTATTTTCAGTTTCAGGTTTGCTGGGCATGTTCTTCCCTTTGGTTTTCTAATTCTAGGTCTCTGAACATTTCATTAGACTCATATTTGTCTATGTCTTCTCGAGATGTCCTTTGGAATTTTCTGTTAAGTTCTTCCATTTGTTTTAGCTATTCTATAATTAAGTGCAAGTTCCAGAGTTTCTTCTGACATCCACTTTGGCCTTTTCTTTCATTCCTGCCTTTTTTAATGACCATTTGTTTCCTGAAGAATAATGGTCTTGATGTTCCCACAGTTCATCAGGATCTGTGTAGTTAGTGTTTAATAAATCTCTTCTTGAGATGTTCTTGAAATTCAGGGGGGATAGACTCCAGGTTATATTTTGACTTGTGGATTTGCATTCGTTTTCTTCAGTTTTATCCTGACCTTACACATGAGCAATGGATGGTCTGCTCCACATTCAATTCCAGGCCTGGTTTTAGCTGCTGATACTAGTTTCTCCATTGTCTCTTTCCACAGATGTGGTCAATTTGATTTCTGTGTATTTTATCTAGAGAAATCCATTTGTATAGTTGCCATTTTTGTTGTTGTAAAAAGTGTATTTGCTATAAACAAGTTGGTTGTTTCCCAAAATGTTACCATGTGCTCTCCAGCTTTGTTTGTGTCACCAAGTTTGTATTTTCCAATTATTGTTCCTTTGTCTTCATTTCCAATTTTGAATTTCATCACAGATAATTATTAATTGGTTTTCAGTTTGATCAATTTCCACTGAAGCTATTGGTAGAAATTTTATAATTTCTTCATCACTACCATGTGTGGCTATTGTATAAGTTAACTATTAGGTATATTGATTGGATTTCTTTGAAAGCAGAGAGATATAATCCTTTCACCAATAGCAGTGCACTTCATGGATGATTTTGCAATGTCCTTTTTGACAATGAATGCCATGTCATTCTTCTTGATTGTATCATTCTTAACATAGTAAATGATAAGACTGTCTGAATCAAAGTGGTCTATCCATTTCAGCTCCCTAAAGCCTAGGATATTGATTTTATGCATTCCATTTCAATTTTGATGAATTCCAATTGTCCTAGATTCATATTTTGCACTTTGAAATTTATGATCACTAGTAACATTTTTCTGGCCATTTCTTTTTTTTTTTCTGGCCATTTCTTGAGTCATGTCCCATCAACAAATGAAGATCTCAAAGCCTTCACTTCCATAGGCTTTACTGGAATCAAGTTATCAGGGTTAACTTCACTCTAAGAAAGTAACTTCTTCTCAGTCACATTTTGAGTGTCATCAGATTCTATGGTCCCATCCTCCGGTACTTTCTACTAAAATGTTCTCCTTTCATTCATTGGGCTTTCAATATATGACGACGTTTTGAAGCTATTCATAAGGTTTTCAGTGGCTCTTCCTACCAGGTCAGGGCTAAGTCCTTTTTTGTTGTCCATTCTTAGAGTGGAAGCTCCCCTGAAATCTATTCACTTTGGGACCCTGTTGGCACTTGAAATACCAAAGGCACAGCTTTCAGCATCACAGCAACACACAGCCATCAGAGTGTGGCTAACTGGCAGGCCATTGGTGGACAGCAATCCTACGTAATGCAAACTGTTAATTCACTCAGAGGTAATCAAGAGGCTCAAAGTTCATGTGTCCGAGAGTGCCCAAAGGAGCACTTAGGAACTTTCTTTCTAAAGTGCCCGAAGAAAGGGCCGGCATTCTACTACTGAAAACTCAGGTGTTGAAAAACCCCTAGGAGCACAGCTCTGTTCTGCTCCACACCGGTTCACCACGTCTCCGAATGGACCTGATGGCAATTGCGCAATTGGTTCTCTGGAAATTAGTTATCTAGATCAAAAAGGTCAAATAGACATCAATCCAAAAAGCACCAAGTCCAAGCACTAGTGTTCCCATAATTTTTATTCAACAAGTTCTCTTTTGGGACTTCATTTCAGAGTCTGTTTACTATGAATTTGTTAACATTTCCATGAAATAGCTAACTAGATTCTCAAGTTAAATATTCAGTTCATTAAGAAGAAACAAAGTGCTTATTAGAAATTAATCTAGAGTCATACAGTATTATTAAAGATAGATGTGATTGTATCTGTCTTTCATTATCCATTTCTTGTTACACTTTGCTGGGTTACATGACTATTATTCTAATTATATATTTATAACTATTATTCTAACTATATTTTCTCCTACTGGAAAGTGAGATAAATAAAGGCAGGCTTTTGTTCTTGCTCAACTTTACCTCCATGTAAAGGAGGTGTTTGAATTATCAAAATGAGTTGAAGTGGCACTTAACAACCAAGGCACACTGTGCACACGGAGAAGCAGATGCAGAAGGAGGAACCGAGACCAGTAATCTTGGAAAAATACATATTTCTAGAAATTGGAGGAAAATCATATATAATAATTGACATTCAGAGTTGTCTTGAAATTATTACAAAAGAGGAGAAGGGGACAAAGTAAATAACAAACACTTGCTGTTCATCTCCTCTTTGTCGAATGTTGTCAGCATTTAACAAACACCATCTCTTCTAAGTCCATAAGGCATGTAATATATTTTAAAATATTTCAAATATTTAAAAGTTATAACAAATAATACTAAAGTTGACTTGAAGTTTTCAATGACATTCAAGTACATTCCAAACATTCAAAAAATTATAGCATACAAAGTGTCAAAGCCTTATAGTGTTACGGCGGCTGAAAATGTCATTTGTTGAGGTTCTAAATAGAATTTAGAATTTTGTGATCTGGTTTTTCTCAGACCCCCCCCCCCCCCCCCCCCACCAAATCTGGCAACTAAACACTTTGATTCACATGAAGGCAAGTTGAAAATAAGGTTCCATTGCTTCACTCATTTAGAAAAATAAGCATCGCACACCGACTCCTCAGGGTAAGAATCTGCTGGCACCCCTCCCAGGAATGTACGAAAGCGTAGGTGGACTTTGAAAGCTGTGATGAAGGGGTGAAAGGAATAGGTGGACATTTTGCCAAGCCCAAAGCAATCAGGACTTAAGCACATGGGTGGAGTTCTTTACCTCCATTCTAAGAATATCCCTCAGTTGGTAAGTGCATGAAGTTTTCCACTGCGAGATGAGTCATTGTTGGAGACTATTAAGCTATTGCCAGAAACTCCAGAGACGAGAGGCCAGAGTTCTAAAAATCCTCCTAGGCCCAAATATTCAGGAAGAACATGGCAACAATTCCAAGGAGACACTGCTCCTTGGAACAAGATTTTGTTGAAAAACTTGGCAGGCTGAAAAAAAAGAACTGTGAGGGCTCCACAGTTTCGACTTCTCTAATTTCCTTAAGGCAGGGACTGCATACAGTAGTTTATCTTTATGTAACTTCACTATGTCTAAACAAGCTGCTGTGGAGAGCAGGAAACAGCAGAGATTGGGAACGTCTACTGGCAACACAACAGATGTGAGTTCAACTTTGTCTCAACATAAGAAAACAGAGTTAGGGAAAAACCAAGACAAAAGGCTGTGCTCCTGAAGTCTTTTTTAGGGCGCATCATTAAAATGCAGACAGTAGTTGTGCAGTGGTAAGGTCTTTTCCTTCCAGGTGGGAGACTCGGATTTGTGTCCTGACCAGTGCATCTCCTGTGCACCCATATTTCAGTGGAAGTTTTCATGCTGCTATCAAGCGGAACACGAGTACTGGTGGCATGCTGACTGCAAGTTCGGCATTATGAGAAACTACCAGCTATTCTTCAGGAGAAAAACGGGATGCTCCCCTCCCATAGAGTGACAGGCCAGGAAACTCACCAGGACAGTACTACCAGTCCTGCATGGGTCACTCGGGGTGGGCATCCGCTAAGTGGCTATGAGCTTGGATTTCACTGTGATGTCAAACAGGTTGTGTGGTGATTCTATAGTAGGTTAAGCCAGACAAGGAGAAGCCTGGGATCAACTTCTGCATGAAAACCTGATCTTTCATGGAAGTTCAGATGCTCAGTTCATCCTGGGGATGCCTTAGGGACATGCGGTTGCCATGGGTTGGGGGCAGACTCAGAGGCAGGTAACAGAATAACAACAGAAGGGTAATAGCTAGGATAGTTTGAATGCTTGAGGGGTACTTTGACATGAACCATTAGAATCCCCTTTTATAGACAAGGAAAAGGAAGCACAAAGAAGTCTAAAAAAGTTGTCTAGGGCAGCAAAGCTGTCAGGATACGAGATTGTAACTTATACCAACTCCACGTGTCACCATAGATGATATTTTATGAGGTTTTCAATGACTTGATGGCATGTTGGATAAGCACTGAACTGTTCATCTCAGGGTAGGTGGTTCAAATCTACCAGTCATTTCTAGAGACTCCGAACAAGACTATTGCGTGTCTTTTCTAGGATGCAAATTAGGCTGGCAGATGGAACGTTAAGAAGGCTACATTAAAAAAAAATTGCACCTTACTAGAGCCCTAGCCTGGTTCACTCTAACTTTCCAAGCTACAACTCTTCCTCCTTAAACTGAGTAGCTTTTCCATGTACTCAAGCCTAGAACTTAACAGCTTTATGGAGGAAAACTACCAATCAGAGGGCTACTTTGTGGAAAAGCAGTAAGTACTCTCCGAGACTGAAAGTTATTCTCAGAATAAAGTCTTGACACAAGGATTTTTAGGGTCTGATACCTCTGTTGTCATTTCTTGCCTTTTCTTCCCTTGTATTTTCCAGTCTCCTGGGTTCTGTGGGTACCTTTTTCCTTTGTGTGAAATGTGTCTTTCTCTTGCCATTGCCAACCTGGGAGCTCCTGATCACATATCAAAACTTCGCTTTGCCTTCATCTTCCAAGAAGTCTTTCTCAAGTGATGTAACTTACGTTTCCCAGGCAGATCTGCGTACTCACCCCTCTTTCTAGCCTGTGACCTGAAGGTGAATGTCATTTACTATCTTTCTGTGCTGACCTCCCCTGCTAAGATGCTTCCTTCAGGCAGGAAGGTTTGCACACCTGGTATAGTTTGGATACTCTGATTCCCACTCATTTAAAAGTGTTGACTATTTTGAAAAAATGCTTTTCTACTTCATGTTCTGTGCATTTTTGAAAATAAAAAAGTAAACCAAAAGAAACACCCCAGTAGTTCCAAAGAACCCATTCGAATCACACACTTAATCCTGTCTTATGCATAGGGAATTGAACTGAGGGCAATAGCTTTGAGGTTTTTAGTTTTATTTGGTTCTTCATTATCACATTCCCATCAAGTCTTAGGCAGTATTCTCTCCTCGCTGCTGGGAATTTCATTAGAGAAAGGTTCTAAGCTTCTCGCCTTTCTAAAAACTTCACCCCTTCCCACCCTTAAAACAAGCATTTTCCCCCTTTCAATACAATGCACCGATTTCCCGGAAGTGTGCTTCTTATTTAAATAATCACTAGTATTGTTAAGCTCATCACATCCCAATCCCAATCTTGCTGTTGGGTGTTCATGAGTGGGTTCCAACCCAGAGCACCCCCTTCACCAAGAATAGAATACTGCTCAGTCCGACACCAGCTTCACAATTGTTCCCATTGTTGCAACCACAGTGACAACCCATCTCCGTGAGGGCCTTCCCTTCCTGCTGACCCTCTACTCTGCCAGAAACAGTGCCCTTCTCCAGAGACTGGCCCCATCTGACGCCATGCCAAAAGTATGGAGATGATCTTCATTGACACTAGTACTAAAACCAGTAATATGATTTTATAAGTATGTGCATAGACACACATGCATATGTAATAATTTTTAAAGATAGAATTATCGAATTATTTTCCATTTCTAGTTGCAAATGAAGAAAAGTTTGTGATCACAATATAGAATTTTATTAAGGGCAAGTCACTCCCTTTTGGGAAGGCAGGCAAATTGAGACTTAAATGAATTTTTCTTGTCTAAATGTATGAATAGGGATATAGTAAACTAACAGATTGGTGTAGACGAGTTAACATGACCCTTTCACTTGTGGAATTTAAGAATATAATTATAAGGCTATACTAGTTTAGGGGGCCAGATCACATAATATTATCTTTCATGAACATCAGTTCTTCATTTTGTTTCTTATGGCCCTTATAAATATAAAATATTTTTTGATATGCTGATTTTTTTCAGATCTTTTATTTAGCCAATCCCCTATTAAGAGACATGAATTATCTTTTCAGTTATTTACATGAACAGTTATTGTTGCAGGAAGCATGGTGTGTATCTTTTCAGTTATTTATATGAACAGTTACTGGTGCAAAAAACATAGTGTATACTTAGATCACACTTTTAATCAAAATTTTTTAGGATGAAAAATTTAGGGAAATATATTTTTATGTATATATAATAAAGTCAAAATGTTTTCCAAGAAATTGTAGCAATTAATAACTCATCCTAAACTATACCAAATTAGCTAAAACTCTGGCAGAATTGAACCCTATGATTCAAGTTCCACCCATCTCAGATTAATAAATGTAAAATACTATCTCTGTTTCAGAAAAGTTTGAGATCTTCCTATGCATTTGCTTACTACTCACAATCATATATAGCTTAAGGGATCTGATGATATCTAAGCTATACTGAAGGAACCTTGTTGAGGCTGCCAGGTAATGTTGGACCGCTAAATGCAAGGCTTGGCTGCTGAAACCCACTCGCTTCTCAGCAAGAGAAAGATTAGGCTGCCCTGTATAGAGGCACAAAACTTTAGAAACTGTATGTGGTGACTGTGAGTCAGAATAGACTTGATGGCACGGGGTTGGTTTGTTCGGAATGTGCACTGAATGAACCACACAGTGAACATATTTGCTTACATTTATATTTGCTTTTTTATATATTTCCATTCAATAGGATACCGTCTATGAATTATACCATTTATAATCTTTCCTTGTCACACATACCATTTTAAAATTAAGTGATCTTTGAAAGCTAGGTGTCATGGGTGACACCTCGGGCTGCCACCCACAATGTCAGCAATTTGAAATCCCCAACCGCTCCACGGGAGAGAGAAGAGGCTTTCTACTTTTGCAGAAAGATTGTCAATCCCGGAAACTCACAAGGCCCATTCTCCTATGTCCCCTAGAGTTGCTCTCAGTTGGAATCGATTTGATGGCAGTGTGTTTGGCTTGGTCTTTGGGTAAGTTAAAAAAAAATAATGTCTTTCATGACTTCTTTCTGTAAAGGATGACTACTTACATATTAAAGTATCACGGTTTATTATCACTAGAATAAACATAAATTAAGACAATGTATGCTTCATATGTAAAACATTAGTTTAAAAATTATGAGGCGAATATGTGTACATGTGTGAGTGCATGAGTGTATATTTATACAAGGATGGGCACAGGTATGCTAGAATGTACTTCTACAAAATCTTTGAAATGGAAACTATTGCTCCTCAACATATCTTCCTTCTAGGTCTACACAGCATACTGTTTCTCAACACCTCCTCCATCTAGGGCTATGCACCTCTGACAGTGGTATTTCCACCTCTCACCTCTGTGGTGGCTGCTAAGCACAAGGCCGGCAGTTTGAAACCATCGGCTGCTACGCAGGAGAAAGATGAGGCCTTCTACTCTGGTAAAGAGTGGCAGTCTTAGAAACCCACGTAGTAGTGCTACTCTATCCTACAGCATCACGAGGAGTTGAAACTGACTCGATAGCTGTGCGTTGTTTTTAACACTTCCTCAAAGAATTCTGAGCTGTTGGATTTACACCATGTCAAATTCACAGTTTAGGCACCTTCAGGGGACTCAAACAATGCTCCTCTACAACTTCTTGGAATTTGAAAATTAAAAAGATGTTTGAATGGACAAGACTGGCCAACGTTTCCCATGGAATTCTCAGACGAGCCCTTGCACTTCTCAAAGAATGAGCAGATGTATAGTCACAATGACAAAAAAATTCCTTGATGCACACTTCCCTGGGGTATCAATGCAGTATCCATTAGACTGCAAAGTGAAGCCAGGATTGTGGAAAAGAAGGTAGAAGTCTGAGAATGTGCTTGTTGCCTTAATGCCAACATGGTAAACGCTTATAGTAGATATTTCTTTGTTCTTCAAGAACAAACAGTATTTACTCCTTTATTTTCAACAAATTATTTGGCTCAGCACTGCACATGGTCCATTTAAGATTAGATTTCATTCCAAAAATTAAATCTTTTTTGTTTATAACTCAAAGCACATTTTAAATCCAGAAACATGTTTTATTTGGAAGTTAAATTCATGAGCCATTAGATAGTAGCTTTTTAATGGATAATCAACTGACTCTGTTACTAATTATAACTTTCCAACTATATAAAATTATTTTTCCAACACCATTTTCTGGACGGTGACAGCATTAATTGCCTCAGTCTGTATACCAAGAGTCTATGGCCCCCTCACCACCTGAGGCTGTTGCAGTCAAGTCCCCTGAAGATATTTTTCATGAACAAAAATGGACACTTATTTTCAGACTTAGTCTTAGAAAGAAATCTAATGTGCTTTGGAGGGAAATATGTCTGGTTAGTTAGTAGAAACACAATATTAAATTAGAGCATTCAAGGGAATATATATAAATCAGCAAGACATAGTAGACAAGCCAAAAAGTAAACTGCGTAAAATTTACATTCCACTGAATACATGATTGTGAACTGGGAATGCAGTTAGAGTTTAATGAAATACAGCAGAAGGAGTAACATGCACAGGTCTCAGTTGCCTTGGGAACAGAGCCCCTTCCTAATGTTAATGAGTCTGTAAGAAGACATTAAAGGAAGTGCCTTGCAAACAAGGCTAGAGCAACAGGTATCTAGAGAAGCATTTCAGGCTGCTCAGAGGTGAGTTTGGGCTTGCTGCAAAATAGTCAATGGGCTTTACTAACAAGGTTAGAGGTTCAAATTCATCCTGAGGAAATGGAATTAAACACCCTGTGGAGCACAGCTGTACATGAGTCAGACTCAACGTAAGGGCAACAGCTTTCTGTTTATTTGTTTTAGGGGTGGTGGGGGTCTGTGTGTTAGCACAGTAGACAGTGGCTGAATTCATGAAGTAGGAGCTTTGGGTTACTAATGAAGCAATATCATGAATCCCAGTATTTGAAAGCTCTCCTGGTTTTGCAGATCCTGTGGAATATTTTCAAGTCTTGCTCAGAGTAATTATATAAACGAAATCCCTGTCCTTCTGAGTCTGCCATGAAGAAGAATCCCTTAACAGACAGTAGAAATGGCAAAAGAACCCTGGATACAAGCATAAGGTATAAAAAGATGAATATATGCATGAGAGAATAAAATTTTCAAAATGAACAATTTCTTTAATATTCCAAATTAAAGGAAAAAATGCATTTTCTCAGAACTTCTTAATTCTAAAATAATAGCTCATATATATGTAAAACATTATAGCAATAGCTCATATTTGTATTTAAAATATAGTCATAAATATTGTACTTCATTCCAACTGTCCAAAGCTTACCTCTAAAAGCACTAATATCCCCATAGTGCACCTGCAGAACAAAGTATTTACTTCCAGTATCTCCTCCAACTCGGAACCCAACACCTAAAGAGTTAAAAAAGAAAATATATTTATATTTCAGTAAACCAACAAGAAAACTTTAAAATTATTATATGAAAATGGAAATAGATTATCTAATTCCAGGTTGAACTTTGAGATTCAGGGGAAAGAAAATAGCATATACATAATGGAATTATGTGACATGAAAGTTGAAATTGATGACTAATTCCCTGAAAAGTTTTAAATCTATGCTCAGTGATGAAAGAAGTTGACATTTGGTTTTTACATTCACATTGTCCTATATTTCCTAATGTATTGTAGAAAATATAGTTAATAATCTAGAATTACTTTCCTTTCCTTAAGAAAAGAAATCTCTGCAAATATATCATTAAAAAGACCAGTTAGATTACAGATTTCAGTGTGACAGTAGATTTTTGGAATTTAGGGTTCTTAATATTAGAGTTGACTAGTAAACAAGGGGAAAAATTGACCGAGAACATATTTACAGGCAGGGAAATGTTTTTTCCCCTATTTTTCCTACTAAGAGATCTTTAAAACTCTAGCAAATCTATGACTGCTTCACCGACTAATTTCCAAAGCTTTAGTATCAGGGAATCCCAAGGCTTATTTGAAGCACGGCAAAGAGTCAGCAATTAGAGATGCTGGCAGGAGTGAGGAGGGCAGGAGAAAAGACACTGTGCATGCCACCACCTCAGAAACATCAGAGAAATGTCCCACAGGGAACTGTGAGGTACAATCCCTTTAAAATTAAGAAACATTCAGGTAATAAAAGAGATTTTGGCAATTCCCTTGTGCTTTGGAAGCAGTGAACAGTTTAAAGGTGAAGTCAGAAAACCAACAGAGGTTTGGCATCACATTAATACCTACGTTCCAGGGCTATAAAAAAAATCTGTTTGCTGAAACGGCAATTATTTAATTCCTAGCTCCCTTGGCTCATAAATTGCTCCAGTTGTCAAGAACCAGTGAGCCTTAGGCCCAAAGCGGCATGCTTGCTTTTTTTTTTTTTTTTAAGTCTAAAATGTTGTGTGGGCAAACTACTTACCAAAGAGAAGCAGAAAAAGAGTTAATTGCCTAAATGAAATCTTTTCAATACTAAGCGTGTAACTCCAGTGCTTTTAGTGGAAAACTGCAGCAAAGGGCATTGCTAACAATTGTTGGAAGGGGCTATAGTAAAAAGCAGATTAGAAAAACAAAAGAGCAATTTAGAATTAGAAATTAGTAGCTTAATATAAGACTATCTCATAGGCCCTCCATGTACCTTTGGGGAGTCTTGTGGGGGGAGCATTTCTTGCCCAGGCATAAAGGATATTGGCTTTATCTGTGCAGGTTCCTTCATCACAAAACCTAGAAAAGCGGAAAAACAGAAAAGATATATAAATAAATACTGAAGTAGTAAAGTGTATGTCAGTCCACAGTAGGGCAGGGATATATCTGAAAGCCAACTAAAGTGCTGTGTATCACCATTATAGTTCTATCCAGTTATAAAATCCTAAAGAAACATTTCTAGGAAAAAGCACATAGATAGAGAGGCCATTTCCCCTGTTTTCTTTATTCCTCTAATGCTGGATAGTAACAATACTATGAGGTAGACTGACAGTTTTTCCCGTAATAGATTCCTAAACCAGTAGAAAATAAATATTACATGGAGATTCTGTGGAATCTGGAGTGACTGCAGTGGAACTTTGGGAGTATATTGGAAGAGATGGACACATTTTCCTTTTCAAGAATTAGTATTACTATTCAACAAATGTGTGACTACAGCAGCACATAAACATAGTGGACACTCTTGGTAGGGTGAACAATGTAAGTGCAGCTCACCTGGGGTATGGTGATATTCTAGGTGACCTTTCTTAAGTTTAAGAAGACTGGATTGGTCATTTATAGTTGGTTTCATGTTGGGCCAGTCACTTAAACTTACTAAGTCTCAGTTTTCTCTCTTGTAAAACAGGGATAATTACACATACCTCACAGTGCTATTATACAGATCAAATGGGATATAATGAAAGCATTTTATAAATCCCCAAACACTATGTCATGGCAATGCATTATTTAAAAAACCACTGATGCTATCTAATGACTCATTGTTGAGAGATTGTGTTCTATGGTGACAAGAACACAAGCATAAAGATATTTCTGGAGCTGAACCCCAGACCTCCCCTTTAATAGCTGTGAATATGAATAATAAGCTCTCAAAAGTCCAATCCATGTACGGAAAACTTCCCATCAGAGCTATTGTGATCTGTTTAAGAAACTCACTTCAGTAACTGGCATACTTGGTAAATCCAACTGAATAAATGTCAATTTTTCCTGACTCCAAACCACTTTTCCCATCGTACTCTGCAGCCTTAATTTGGTCTGTTACAAAAAGTAGATTTGTTCACAAACATTGTGAGGCAAAATATTAAGTTGCTTTTAGATATTTGTGGTTTAGAAAATTATGATCAAGCAAAATCACAAGCAAAAGGATATAGAAATATTTGACAGGTTTGAGGATTGTCAAGGACAACGGTAAGAGCAAGAGAAAGACTAGGACGGTTTCTTGGAAAGGAGATTGACTGAACAGGAAAGAATGTGCACTGCCATGAGCTGGAAAGGAAGTGAAGGCAGACTTGTGGCTTTCAAAACAATTTAGAAACCGAGGCTAGAAGTCGGGTGAACCCCCAGGCTGCAGAAATGCAAATCACCAGTAAGAAGGACCTGGATTCTCTGAGGCAGGTCTCCTCACAGGTTTCCTGCTTCGAGCCAATTTGCTGACAGAATAGACAATAGCACTCCTATCTGAATAAAAGCATGAGGATTGGGAACTAGACGTCCTTAGGAAGTAATGCTTAGCAAATGCTCTTGCTTCTATAAATCTGTCGACGGAAAGAGACTGTGTAATGTGTAATGTAAAACACGTCAACCAGTGGTTTCTTATGATTCACTGTCAAGAATGATGTACTTCAGATGAAGGATCATTACCATGTGAGGATTGTGCACTGGAACAAATGTCTATGACATCCTTGTGCCAAGTGTGCTAAAAGACTCAGCATGTTGGCCACTGTCCAAAACAAAATTTTCTTCTTCAGCCTCCTGTTATAATAGTAATATATACGTATGAGGAAATGAGATTGTCAGATGCAGTGAGTTTTCTGTCTCACTACTTTGAGCTCCTAAAATTTAAATATCTGGGTGGGTGGTCATTTTCATAGCTTTAAAACAGGATTAGAACTATCTGACATCAATGCAGTGACAGACTTAGGTTAAACAAGATAGCGATTTTCTCTGATATGAAAGCTGATTTAATGTATGACAAGAAAGATAATGAAATACAATAGAGAACATGGTAAATTAAAAAAAAATTTAAGCCACACATTTGATTATGTCATTTTCTGGCTCAACAACTTTTAATTGTTTCTTCAGAACAAGACAAAATAAAATCCAAATTTTTTAGCATAACATGTAGGTCTTTCATAGTTAAAAACAGCCTTGCTATAGCTGCAGAAATAAAACCTTCTTTTAGTCATGCCCATTTGCTGGCAGTTTCTAATCTCTTCTCAACTGTCAACCTGTCTGGAGTTCCACTTTTCCATCTTACTGCCTTAAAAACTTGTAATCTTTGCCTCAAGAATCAGCTCAACTTTTCCTCCTCAGGGAAGCCTTCTCCAATCTTCTTCTGCTCCAGGTTCCCCTTTTTAATCACAGCACTCATTCCATGGATCTGCTTACTGATTGTTCTCTCCAACCAGACTGAGATTACTTTTGAGTTTTGGGGCCATGTCTCTCTCTCTCTGTACATTCCCAAACTCAAAACCAACTCATTGCCACTGACGTCCCCTCACAGGGACCCGACAGGGCAGAGTCAGAAACTCCAGCTTCTGATATTGCAATAGTTTATGGGAGCAGAGAGCTCTGTCTTTGTCCAATGAAGCCACTGATGGTTTGAATGAGGGACCTGCAGATTGCAGCCCAAATTGTAACCCTTGCACAACAAGGTATACTCCCAGCACGTGGAAACTCCAGCACCTGCAAACTTCCAGCACGCGGAAACTCATCTAATTTAGTGAACACTGAACAAATATTTGGCAAAGCTTACATCTAAAAACCCAAACCAAACTTCCTGAGAGCAGGAAGAGGAGCAGATGCTGACTCCTCGTGACCCTGTAGGATTGGGTAGAACTGTCTCTGGAAGTTTCCAAGACGGCCCCTCTTTAAGGGAATTGTAAAGCTCCTTCTTTCTCCTGTGGAGGGGCCTGATGTAAACAGCCTGAGGCATAGCCACTATGCCAGAGGCACTCTCACTTTCTCATCAGGCAAGCTACTTATAAAACCATGAAGTCAAAATGATCTATCAACTACAAAAAAGCAAAACATATATTCATTTTTATTTATTTCTTACATTTATTCACAAATGTATTGAGAATTCTTTATATGTACAATGTATGTTTATGTACCTTGCATAACGGCATTACTCCATATTGTACAACACAACACTTAACTATGTACACTTTTTTGTCATGACCTGAGTTGACTCTGATGACTTGCACTAAAAGGAATGAGCCAGGGATGCATAGTCCAAACAGTAGCTGCTGACAGCCAGCCTCAAGTACCCTTCCAAATGATCACCAGTCATAATGGAACAGTAATGATCTTTATGTGGGAAAAGGCAGACTCACATAAATAAAAGTAGAGCCCAATACCGCAGTCAAAGGGGTAGCACATTTTTTCATGTTTGGGTACTTTCCCTGAGTAACTTCCAGAACTGTTTATATACTCTGGATTTTAGCTGAATGTCAGCTTGCTGTGTCAAAAACCTCTCATTCTGTATGAAAGTCAGACGTTTTTATTTTCTTACTTGGTCCATCGCCCTCACTCACTTTAGTTCCCTTTCTTACGTTTAAGAGAAAAAAAAAAACAAAGTCTAAAAATTGGTGATTACTTCGCTTGCCCATTTTGTTCACCTAGCACAGTTGCTTGTGCATGTGTTTGACGCCTAAGCTTGCATCTGATTGGCTGCTGTGAGCAGCGTGAGTCCCCCTGGGTAGTGGCTATGCCTGGGGCTGCTTACTACAAGGCACTCCACAGGAGAAAGAAGGGGTTTTACGACTCCCTTAAAGAGGGAGCTGTGCATCAATTACGGGACAAGATTGATAATAAGTGTGCATCTATTTTTTAAGTGCCACACGATCTACCCACACTGCATTTGCGATCAACTAGTACACAGGTTGGCAAAGTGCGGCTCGGGAGCCATAGGCAGCTCTTGCAGTGTGAATGGGCAACTCTGAAGTACCATTAAAAACATTTGAAGACTATTAATTCAGATCATGACAATTTCCTTTGTATGGAAAAACATATTTAGGCTATTGAGTGATTTTAAAGTTGTTAGGCAGGACAGAGTTTGCCACACCCAGACTAGTAGATTGCGATTGACATATTGAGCAGCCCTGCACTACACCATTAGGGTTTCTCCTGGAGGTGGGTTTTAGTTAAAGATAAGCATTGATGACTACTATCATACTTGATAGTATGCCCTTTGTGGCTACAATTTAAAAGTCAGATTCTAGGAAAGGAATGACGATGATTTTATGCATTATTTTCTGCTAAGGTTTGGTAAAATAAACCCTTCCAAAGCTTTTGACTTGATTTTTAAAAACCTGTTTTTAGAATTCTGTTTTTTAACTCTTTGTGGTAGTTTCATATTTTCATGTCGACTTGAAGGTATTCAGAGTGAAGGGGTGAAGTTTAGATCATTGCCTATTGAGACCTTTTCGTGAGCGTCACATTCTCATGAGGAAGACTCTGAGAACTTTCTTGTTCTCTCTGTTTCACTTTCCTGTTGAACAGCCACTCTTGGGAGAGCAGGAGAAGACACAGGGAGACCTGCACCGGAGCTTAGAAGCTTCAACCGCCAGTGGATTCACAAGGCTTTACCACCACCGGCCTGTGATCATCAAGCATTTTGCAACACTGCATGTGACTGTGTGAGTCTGAACAGGGATTTATGGACTAGCATCAGACTCATTGGCTAATATTGGACTTATGGACTTGATCTGATCTGGATTTTGATGTTTTCTATATGTACAATTACTCTATGAAATAGTTATTTTTTTTTACATATATATGAGTGTCTGAATTTATTTCTGTAGTCAACCCGGCCTAACATACTATTGAACTCAAGAGTGAAAAAAAGGATGAGGAAATTGGGTCAATGAAAGTAGCACTAGACTTAATGAGAGAACTTTGTGAAGAGGAAAAACAAGAGGCATGAGAACTGGTTTCTGCAATTGACATTATCGCTGAATGGCCAATATTTGAATGAAATCATGGCACCTCTTTGCTTCACATTTCCATTGATCATATTAATGAGAACTTTGTCACACTTTCTCCACATAAAAGAAACAACCTGGCAAAGATTGTACTATATTCTGGCTTTCCAAAAAGGGTTCTACCAAAAATGAGATGTCCAATAATCTTATTAATTAGAAATCTTCATGCTAGAAAGCAATGTTAACTCTTGATTGGTGGCTATTGTAATTTCAGACTTTATCAACTGGATTTCTTATTCTTTTATTTCTAACAGCTCCTCTGAGAGGTTCCTTCAGAATAAGCCAACTAAATTGTGCCAAGGGTCACATAGTTAACTGTCTGCATGCATAATATTTACAGTGAAAGTGCCAAGAATTAACATTTGAAAATAAAACTCTTCTGGTTTCTTGAACCCTTGCTAGAGAAACCCTTTCTCCACTTATCCACGGGGAAACCGTTTGGATGGCATGAATATTTTCTGACTGCGCCAAAATACTGAAAAGTGCTAGCCTGTCATTTTGAATTATCCAAATAAAGCATGACAGACTGTTAAAATGTTCTCTGGATGTATCTGTTAAAGTCTACTTAAAATCCAAGGTTACACAGAGAAGATCAAAATTGATAACTCATTTCTTCTTTTGGCCATGAAAACAAAAACAAAACACAGAAATGGTCATACCCTCAAATTGTTTATGGTCTTAAATTTCCATTTTAATGTATTAATTGTCTAACAGAACCAGTCAGGAAAATTAATCTAAAGTTTGTAAGTTTCTTTCAGAAACATAAGCTAAAAGCAATGACATGTCTTCACATTTCACACCTTCATTCAGTATGAGTCAGGTATTCAAATCCTATTGAGTGCTCTGTAAGCCCACAGAACATTTGCTCCACTTCAGACAATCCTCTGTGAATTTCACTGCAATGAGTAGGTGTTAGCATAGTAATTAGAAGGCTACTTAATGGGCAAGTTGAGTAAAAGCAGTGATTAAAAAGCACCAGTCCGATCAGCAGTGCCACAGTGTCCCTCTATTGAAATGAGAGTAGAACGGCAAAAAGTTTACTGCCTCAGAGAAGAGGGTGTTTCTGTTTTGTCCTTACCAAATTGCCAGTACAAAACATCTCTTAGCCATGAATATTTGGCTAATAAGTATTTTATTAAAAGTTAAAAATGATAGATAACTCCCCCCACCCCCCACCACCAAACCAAGTCCACTCTCTTGGAGTTGATTTAAACTCAAAATGACCTAAAAGGACGGAGTGGAACTGCTCCATGAGATTTACAAGGCTGCAAATATTTACAGAAAAATAATCGTCTAGGGGCTGAGCCCCAGTGGCGTAGTGGTTGTGTGCAGGACTATGGCCCACAGTGTTAGCGGTTCAAATCCAGCAGCGGCTCTCCAGGAGCAAAGCTGGGCCTCCTACTCCCACCAGAGTAGTGATGCCCAGAAAAAAAAATCGTCTCATTTTTCTCTGGTGAACTATGCTTACCCGACTGGGCTACCAGCTATCCCTGATAAGGGTGCCAATTATTATTTACTCCTGTATGTCTGGTATCATCCCAACTACAGTCCTTACATAATTTCACTGATCAATCATATTATTTATTTTATACCTCAGGAAATATGCAATCTATTACTTATACCATTTCACTGAATCTTCATGAAAGCCAAATCAGAGAATCTTAATATGACCTTTTTATAGATAAGGAAAGAGACCAATACAAGGTAAGTCATTTGATCAGTGTTTCTGGAGCTGCATTTTGAACCCAAGACTTTCTGATTTCAATGTTATGGTTCTTTGCTAAACACTATGCTATATTACTACTATTTGACTTAACCATGAGTTTTAAGAGGATGGAATAATGTTCAACATTACATATTTGTATCTGCAGAAACTGTCAAGATAGTTTGATACATGACATTTTGTTTCATTAAAGTTGACACAGATCTACTAGAATCGAACAGCTGCATAAGGAACTTTTCTAATCCACACTATTTAACAATCTGCCAAGAAACATGATTCCTAGTGATACAAAGTCATAACCAGATATCAACTGTTGGTTTATGAACTGATCTACTTATGCTATCCTTGCACAGAATATAATGACTTTTATAATATGATAAGGAAATAGAAATTAGGTCAGTTATTCTTTGAGGGTACAAAAGAGACTCCAATCTCAAATGTAGTTTAAGGAAAAATTATTAAGTATTATAATGGGATAAAGACAAGACAAAGACAACTGGAGTTATTCAGAAGAGGGAGATTATTAGCATGAGGGCAAAATGGTATCCCCAGCTTCACAATCCTTAGGGATGGAACAAAGAATACTGTGCCAATTCGTGAGTGGTGACATATCAATGCATCACAGTAACTGAGGGGACTGCAGAAGCACCATAATTACAGTAGATGGAAGAGCTGTGCAGTGAAGGCAGCCAGGGTAAGACCATGGCAACGTGGCCTCTACTACTGTCTAGCCAGGGCAAAGTCAGGGAGACTGCCCTTCCTTGGAGCACTGGAGAGAGGTAGAGCTAATTCACTTTTCAATCTACATTCTTGGTTAATATCAGAAGGGTTTCAATGGAGACTTAATCTACCGTGGGACTCTGCAAATGGTTTTGGGGTTTGCATTGTCATATAGAACATTCTGCCAAAGAATCAAAACTCTAATACACAATGCAGATATCAATGAGTCAATTTAGTGATTGTACCAGAAGACACAGTTACATTATAATGCTTCAACTAAAGGACAATATAGGTTTTAGAGGTTTGCACTGTTTTTTATTTATACTGACAAAGATATTAAGTGTGTTTAATTTTTAGACATTTGGTTTAAGTTAGCTATCACAGAAGAAACAAAAGGATTTCAAAAGACACTCTGAATCATTCTGTATTTTGTATACATGACAGGAAGCTAGGATATGAGACGGCATGAACATGCAGGGTATGCAAATACCATTCTACCCAGGAAACTGCTATCATCACCACGGAGAAGACCAAGTTGTAGATTTATCTGGAAAGCAACTTCAGTTCAGAAAACAATGTCATTTAACTGGGTCCCCAAGCTGGATGTCTCACATTGTAATAGGTGCTACAGGGAGTCCCCTGGGGCAATCAATATCTGACCACATATGAGACCCCGACCCCCAGAAGGGCTATATATCAAAATTTTGAGGCATATCCAATAATTTATGCTAAAAATAGGTGATACTTTATAAGACTCTAATTATTATGATCATTACAATGTCATGACACAAGAGAAGATTCAGTATCCCTGAAAGTATCTCTTTAATGCTTCTTATGCATACACTATCTACTATTTTCAAAAACAAACATTTAACTAAGGGATATTACATATGACATTACATTGCACATTAGGCACACATTTAACTTAAAGACATATTTAGGATAAAGTGACCAGATTTTAAGTGGGCCACCATTGACTGGGGAGCGGGGGGTGTGTTCTTTATTAAAAATTTGGTCTAGGGTGCAATAAAAATGTTCATAGAACGCAAAAATAGTATTGTAATATATTTAATTTTAAAATGCTGTGGAACATTGTTCAATTGTTAAAAAGAGGGACATCTGGTCACCTTAATTTATGAGCAAAATTAATATGCAATCCTGAGACTTCTTGTATATAATAAGGTATTATCACAACATCCAAATCACATGATGTTCTGTTTCACAGAAACATACCCAGGCATGACTGTATATTTATGTTTTAGGTACTTTCTCTTTCCCCCCATCAGCATCTGCAACCCTGTGGAGATAGTGGCATTTAAAAAAGACACAGCAGGTGGTTAATAAATAGAAGCAGTTGAAAGGGATTTAAGGGATGGGAAAGCACTATTACTTTAGCTTGAGAATGATCCTAAGTTAGAACAGCTGGAAATAGCCTCATCTAACCAGCTGTGATTCTTCTTCTCAAAATAGATCAGACAACCTGTGCAAGCCATCTTTGATTTGCAAACATCAGAAAATTGTTGGTCCTTCTTGTCTAAAATTAATTACCAAGACTAAAAATAATAACTTTAACTCTGTGTAGATAATATACTCCCAAGTACAATGCTGGATAAATAAGGCGCCCACTCACTTTAATTATTCAAGTTTTGAACACATATTCATGGGTTACATTAAGGCTTGTGCTAATCAGAACAGAAAATGCATCAGAAACATCTCCAAAGAGAGTGTGAAGAGAGGGAAGAAAGAAGGGGAAGAAGGGAGAAAGAAAATTACTCCAAATTCCAGAACAGGCACAATGAATAAAATCAGATTTTATAAGTCTGAAACTCTCAGTATTTAACTGATCAGTATTTTCAATAATGATTTCTTGTAGTAAGTCTAGAGTAAAGAAACATATTCATGGAGGGGATGAAAAAACCTATTTTATTTTCTGAGGACCTCTTAAAGTTTCAAAAAACTTCAGTGAAGAGCAGTAATTGATTCTTGCACTTAAATTGCCCAATTGTCAATATCTCCATTTCCTTACTGATCCTAAACAACCCAAAATGGCATCTCATTTATGACGTCCATTGAGTCTACATATATGGGTAACAACTGTCACACTTAGAATTAAGTTGGCTCGTCTACGGCCATACCTCCTTGAATGTGCCTGATCTCGTCTGATCTCGGAAGCTAAGCAGAGTCGGGCCTGGTTAGTACTTGGATGGGAGAATTAAGTTGGCTAACATAGATAGATTGCAGCAAACAATGCTAGTGCACTGCTCGCTCCAATCTCGGTGCTATTCCTTTCCCCTGGCCCTCAGATAATTGTCTCCTCCCTTAAATGCCCGACAAAAGAGAAGTATTAGGGTTATATCTAACAAACATTGTCTTCTTTAGATGGGTCACTGGAGCTGCTGCTTTTCCATCACCGGGTCCTTATTTGCATCCTTGAGAGGTATGCTAATTTGGAATTGAGCATCAGGCCCACTCTAACTATAAAGGGACCACCCCACACTATATTAAAAGGTTCACATCAATGTATGCAATTTAAATGCACATGCATATAATTAACTAGACACATTACCAGTGTGAGTTGCTAATTTGAAATGAGACACCGAAGACTGGAATATGTGTAGAGGAAAAAAAAACCCTTTAAAATTAAAATGACTACATAATGAAAACTGCTTCATGCTGTGTCTACTATTTTCATGTAAAGTTAATATAACTGTAAATATATTTTAATGAACAGTAGAAAGAGGCAATTACAAAGAGCAAAGGGGGGCAGCACAACAGTGAAACATCAACAGAATAGCTCGCTGCTCCCCTATGAAAAGTGCTGCCTGATGACAGAGGATGAATTATAACTTCATAATTTCAGGGAAATTTTCTTTATATATATTAAAGACATCTACCTATTTGCCAACCTGCTGGCAATGAAACTAGAACCAATGAACGGG
>PVJH01011457.1:0-68739 GCA_004026705.1 Nesogale talazaci | reverse complement strand
ACCAGTGATTTATCATGATGAAAAGACCTGTTTAACCTTTGGTCTCCACAAGCTTTCTCCTTTTAACAAAAAGGTCTATTATTTTGAGTTGTCAGGAGATAATTTGCGAGTTGTTAAAGGACAGATTCAATTACTCTTAAGACAATTAGATGGAAACTGTCCTCACTGCAAGGTGCCTGCACACCATTTTCCCCCTCAGTCATTTTTCCCCCTTTCTTTCTGGAAACAAACAAACAACAACAAACATACACACACGTCCCAGAGTTTGATGACTTTTGCAACAAAAAGTTATTGCAATTGTGCCTTCTTATGGCCCTGCTCTAGAAGTCCGATGACAAATGGGGCTTTCTTTGAAGCTAGGGGAGGGCAACTTGAGCTAAATAGCCCCATTGGCAAAAAAAAAAACCAGCTCTTTCAATTCTATGTAACATTCATGATGGGACTAGGGCCGGTTTAACTGAGCTGGACACAGTGGATGAAGCTAGGTTTTGCCTTACAGTGTCTCAGAGACTCCTCTGGGGGTGAGTGTTGAGCTTGTTTTTGTTGTTGTTTTTAGACTCACATCCCAGTGCATAAACCACCAAGGGTCCTGTGGTTGTGTTTAAAAGAGTCATTATAAGGGTTTATGAATTATTATATACCTGTAGGTCCCCTTCAGGGTCAGTTCCGGCAATGACTGGTGGTGGGGGAGTGGGTGTTGCTTCAAACTAAAGAAACGGATCTTTCAATAGAAACATGCAGATAGATGGTGGGAAGGGAGTAAAAAAAAATCATATATTGGATTGGACAGATTGCTTGGAATTATTAACTATACTGAATGGATTTCCTCTGGCCCAAATGGAGAAGGGATAATCACTATGACATCTGTGCCACTTCAGCTTTGGGCCCCTTTAAAGCAAAACTGTCAGTCGTGACATATTGAGCCCAATTGTATGGAAGTTTTTGTGAGGCAGACAAATGTCCATCAGGGTCTCACACAAGACCACCAAACTCAGTTCACTTCAAATGTCGCTGAAACTTATACCCTGAGGAGAGAGACCCCATTATTTGATGATCTGACCACAGTAAATGACACCAACCAGAGAACTTTTCATTTACACTGTTCAGAAAAAGCCTAACTTTCAGAGTACTGGAAAGGTGTTTCAGTGCCTTCTCTCATTGTTTTTAAATTGATGGAGGTATAGGATATTCTAGAAATCCTATTCTCTTTTTGAGATTTACACTTGGGGGTAAACCATGATCCCAAATTTTGGTTCTAAGCAAAAATTTTGATGTTATCCTTAAGAATGCATGTTGCTTATTATCCACAGTGTTCCAATGTCTTGCCTCTTGTTAAAACTTCTGTTCTTAAAAAATGATTTCACAGTTTTACAGTAGCACATTGTTGGTATATCATATTACCCAGTATCTGGCTATATTTGCTTGAAAAATTATTTCTTCTTCAAAAATTTATATTTTCCCCCTGAAAGTAAGTAAACTTTGCTTTTGTTAGTAGTGAAATAATAAATAGTACCTAATTTTGCATAACAAGTATTAGTTTTACCTGATTAAATTAGTCAATTAATTTCATTTCCAAAAATCTTAAAAGATCCCCCAAAACTAAGTCATTAAACAAGAAAGTAGTTAAAGTCGGTGAAATATATAATAAAGCTTAAACCGCCATTATTAATTGATTCAGCTTACTTTGGGGGCTCCTGCTAACTTCCACAGAAGTTATGAGACAATGCAAATAAAGTTGGAAGACAGAGTAAGAAGTCAAAACTCAAATAGTACTCAAAGAGAAATGATACATTTGAATGAAAACAAAAGGGGATATTTGGCAAATTACATAGCCCCTATTTTATGATAAATAGAAGCGCATAGGTTCTCCAAGAAAGCAGACCTTCCCTTGGGGTAGGGGGAAGAAAATTCCAGAAAAACATTATTTTGGGGTATATATATTTTCATATATATATTAAAATTTTTGACCTTGACCCAGCTCTCTCAATGTTATTGAGAGATCACTTTCCTTAGTTTGAAGGAACACTATTTATATATAGTACACTATATATATGTATATATGTATAGTGTTTGAAGAAAGAATAACATTCTCTATAGATGGTTGAGTTTTTCTTAAATAATTAGTTTAAAAATGAAAAACAGGGCTGAGCCCCGGTGGCGTAGTGGTTGTGCACGGGACTGCGGCCCACTGGGACGGAGGTTCAGTTCCAGCGGTGGGGTTGGACCTCCTGCTCCCACCGCCGGAGAGCAGGGATGCCCCCCCCAAAAAATAATAAAATAAATATATAAATAAATAAAATAAAAATGAAAAACATATGTCATCATTGCTTCAAGATCTCGCCTTCACATTTCAGTGAAGAAACGCCTGGAAATTAGGAATGGTTTCTGAACCTTACAGTTCACTGTTTGGAAATATCAACAAATGAGAGGCAATTGATCCTATATTTTAACTGGAAAGCCTATAAGTGATAAGAAAGAAAATATAAATATATAGAGAGCTATTAAAGCACTAAGAATATGGGAGAAACCAAGATACATCAAAATCAAGCTAATATCTAAAAGAATGTGACAGTTTCAGAGACAATGATCAGTCCCTTCAGGAATGAAGCCTCTCACATGGATGGGTAACAATTATAAATGGGCAACAGTGAAAGCCTTCATCGACAGGAATAGAAACCTGAGGCATCTGTGTACCATCAATGCTTGTTGGTGTTGTTGTGAAGTCCCCTGGAGTGGGTCCTGACTCCCAGTGACCCCACATGCAGCAGGACATCCAGACACTGCCCAGTCCTGCGCCGGCACACAAGCATTGTTATCTTTGAGCCCATTGTTGCAGCTACGATGTCAATCCATTGCAACAAGGGTCTCCCTCTTTTAATTGACCCTCAAAAGAACATGAAAATAAAAAAAAAACAAGGACTAAACCTGGGTGGTGTAATGGTTGTGTGCAGGACTGCAGCCACTGGGTTGGAGGTTCAAATCCAGCAGCAGCTCTCCAGGAGCAAGGCTGGGCCTCCTACTCCCACCACCAGAGGGCAGTGATTCCCCCCCCCTCGCAAAAAAAAAACACGGCCAGCTGAGAGAACTGATGAAAAAATTCAAGCCTCGAGTCAAAATATTGGAAAGTTCCAGAGGTAAAATGCTGAATGGCAGAGAAAGAAGAGGGAACGAATACAGTCACTACACTAAAAAAAAAAAACGGGTCAGCACTCAGCCCTTTCAAGAGGTGGCATGTGAGCAAGACCCAACGAAATCATTTTATTTCTTTATTATTTATTTATTTATTTTTTAGGCATCACTGCCCTCGGGTGGTGGGAGTAGGAGGTCCAGCCTTTGCTCCTGGGAGCCGGAATTGAATCTCCATCCCAGTGGGCCGCAGTCCCGTGCACAACCACTACACCACCGGGGCTCAGCCCCCAACAAAATTATTTTAACAAGCTCATAAAGCCCTGAAACTCACTCGCTTGTCAAGGCCAAGAAACAGTCACTTGGCTGAAAAAGATATTGAGAGGTGGAGGTGGAGGCACAGTGAGGAGACAAGGCTCTGTCAGGAATGAAAAGTACAGAAAGGCTTTAGGAAGGTAAGGGAAAACTCCCAGGCAGATTCAGCAACCTGACAAGTTAGGTTAGGGAAGTGGCACCTGGTACTGGGGCGGCGGGACTTATATAGTATGTGAGCTAAAGGCATGTGAGCTGATAAAGGGAAGGGAGATTTCTTGTGCTGCGGTTGCAGGTTGCAGGTCTGGAGATGGCCTGCTAGCAAATCATCTTGTTTTTTACAAACTTGCTTCCCAGAATACTAGAGGGGGAGAGGGGGGCTGCATTCTGCCCAGGGAGATAAGCTCTGTGAAATGCTGGAGGCAGGGCTTACAAAGCTCAGCAGGCCAATTGTCTTCTTAGGAGGCTGGTGCAAGGGACTGCCTGGTCCGGATCTGGCCCAAACAGATACATATTTGTGTCCATTTACAAGAAAAGGGACCTAACAGACTGCAGAGATTAAAGAACAACGGCATTAATATCACATGTAAGATGGTTCAACAATAGGTGCAGCCGTACATCCACAAGGAGCTGCTGGGTTCAGAAGATGGTGACTTATAAAGGATCTCATTACCGATGTCAGATGGATCTGGACTGAAGGCAGAGAATACTAGAAAGATGTTCACTTGTGTTTTATTAACTATGCAAAGATATTCAACTATGTGGATCATAACAAACTATGGGTAACATTGAAAAGAATCGTAACTTCAGAACACTTCCTTATGCTGTAGAAGCTGGACATGGACCAAGAGACATTCATATGAACAGAACAAGGTACTGCTGCATGGTTTTAAAACCAGGAAAGGGGTGCATCAGGGTTGAAGCCTTTCACCATACTTTACTCAATCCATATACTGGTAAATAATTCCAGAAGCTGGACTAAATGAAGGAGTCTTAGGGATTGGAGGAAGACTTTAAAAAAATCATTTTGTTAGGGGCTTGTACAACTCTTATTACAATCCAGACATCCATCCATTGTGTCGAGCACATGTATATATTTATTTCCCTCATCATTCTCAAAGCATTTGCTTTCTTCTTGAGCCCTTGGTATCAGCTCCTCATTTCCCTCCTCTCTCTCCACTACCCCTTCCCTTGTGAGCCCTTGATAATTTATACATTATTATTTTGTCATATCTTACACTGTCTGACATCTCTTTACCCACGTTTCTATCCCCCAGGGAAAAGGTTATATGTAGATCCTTTTAATTAGCTCCCCCTTTCTACCCCACCTTCGCTCCACCCTCCTGGTATTGCCACTCTCGCCACTGGTTCTGAAGGGATCATCTGTCCTGAATTCCCTGTGCTTCCAGTTCCTATCTATACCAGTGTACATCCTCTGGTCTAGCCAGATTTGTAAGGTAGAATTGGGATGCTGATAGAGGCGGGGGTGGGGGTAGGTGGAGGGGAGGAAGCATTAAAGAACTAGAGAAAAGAACTATCATTAGAGAAAAGTTGTATGGTTTCATCATTGCTATACTGCACTCTGACTGGCTCATCTCCACCCTGTGACTCTTCTGTAAGACGTTGTCCAGTTGCCTACAGATGGGCTTTGGGTCCCCAATCTGTACTTCCACTCATTCACAATAATATAATTTTTTCAACACCTCGTGATCACACAGGCTGGTGTGTGCAGGAAGGCTTATACATATCCTTAGATATGTATATGACACAGCCTTGTTAGCTAAAAGCAAGGTGACTTGAAATACTTGCTAAAGAAGATCAAGGACTCAGCCTTTCGCATGGATTAGGACTTAATGTAAGGAAAACAAAATTCCTCATCAATAGATCAATAGATAATGTCATGATAAACGGAGAAGAGATTGTAGTCATCAAGGGTTTTGTTTGGCTTGGATCCACAGTCAAAGCTTATAGAAGCAGCAATCAGGAAATACAATTACATATTGCATTAAACAAATCTACTGCAAAACAGTTCTTCTAAATGTTGAAGGGCCAGCAGGTCACTTAGAGGACTAAGGTGAGCCTGACCCAAACCATGGTATTTTCCATCACCTCGTATGCTGGTGAAAGTTGGATTATGAATAAGGAAGGCCAAAGAAGGGATGGTACATTTTACTGTTGGTATTGTTGAAGAAAGTACCACGAACTGCTGTGAGGAGGACGTAGAGATCCCAGTTGGCGCCTCACCTTTCTCTCTCCTGCTCTTAGATGTACAGGTCCCAGAGTGCTGGAGCAAAAAGGCAGAAGAAAGGAAAGCATGATGGGGAGGCAGGAGGAAGGTCAAAGGAAACACAGGAAAGATCTAGGGAGCAAAGCTATGAATAGAGGTATAGCAAATGTACGCACGTATGTAAGTGGATGAACTCGTAAAAATAGAGGTATTGACCTATGTACATACATTTCTAGGCTATACATCGAGGAAGTGCCAATTTCTAGGTCAGTAATGAATTCTAGGCAATCGGATGAACTGATCCTTTAGCACAGATTATTCTAGAAACACGTGTGTGGTAAGTAGGTTTTTTGTGCCAACATGGCCAATGAGTACATGTGAGACTAATTGAAAGGCAGAGATATAAATGGTCCCAGCGAGCCTCACCTTTCTCTCTCCTGCTCTTGGATCTTCAGACCAGTGTGCAGCTGGCTGCCTTGCTTGTTCTGTGCCTTCATTTGCAAGCTACACTACCTGTGGGACGCCTAATCCATGGACTGTGTTGTTGTAAATTGAGGTTCCTACAAGCCCTGCTTCACCACACTACTGGAATATACATCTCTTGAGCTGGGCACTGTCGAACCCTGTCATCTGGTTGACTGTTGGTGTCTTGCCTCGCTGTTTGCTGCCTGTGGACAGATCGCCTGAATTGCTCTACAGAGAACTACCCAGCAGTCCTCAAGACTTGAAGGACTGCCAGTATATTAACTGTCTCACAGAAATGAGTTGCATCAAGTCCTTTGTACTGCTTGATAGATTAGTCAACTATTTATTTCTTATGTTACATATCTTTCTATCTATATAAATCTATATAAAATTATTAGTGTCCTGGTTTTGTTTCTCTAGAGAACCCTGTCTAACACAGCTTGCAATTAATTTGGGTCAGAAACCATTCTGTACACTCAATCGCTCTTCTCCATGGGCAGGTGGCAATTGTAGTAATTCCATTAGGTCTTCAATTATCTCTGCTATTGGTGGGGAAGAGTATGATTGGCCACAGAAAGCTTCCTGTGAACATTCTTCTATTTCTTTAAAATCCTAAAAATTTCCAAAGAGTTGTTTAAAACAAACCAAGACCAAGGATGGTTGGAAGAATTAATAAATCTCCTAACCTTAGTTCTGCTCACCACTTTGGGACACTGCCCTTTACCCAAGAAGTGGTTACAGGCCCCTACTTCTATACAGCCTCTGCTTAACAGTGATTGGAATGTCAGCAAGGCAGAGTCTACACCCCCAAAGAATTTATTCCTTTTCTTTTGATAAGAATTGCTCGATAAAATGATGATTCCCCAACCTCATTAAGTACATGATTATAAAGAAGAATGTAGCTGTACTTGCTTTCTAGAGTACAACCACTTCGTTAATATGGTTCTTCTGATAGTCTATGTAACTCCCTATGGGCCTGGGAAAAAGAAGACTAGGGAAGATACTGAAAGGACTCCGTTTGTGGGAATTACCTAATCTGGTGTCAATTTGAAACTATTAAGAGTGAAGGTGTGGAGGTTAGTATGTCAAAATCAGGTTGCAACTGATGACTTCATTTGGGGATGCTAAGGAGATAGATAGCTTGTTGGAGATGGGACACTCAATCCCTGAGAGACATTACTGACAGCAAGCCTGATGGAGCTAGGCTGATGAAGCCAGAACCCTGTAGCTGGAGGAGAAATGTGGAGATCCATGTCAGCACTGAGAAACTTCTACTACCACCGGATCCACAAGACTTTCCACCCACTGGCCTGTGATCATCCTGCATTCAGTGCCATTGCATGTGTTTCATGAGTCTGAAGAGGAGTGTATAGATTGGTATCAGACATATGGGTTAAAATTGAACTTATGAGCTTGAGCTAGACTAGGTTAGGATGTTTTCTTAATATACAATTACTCTTAAAACATTTTTATAGGGCTGAGCCCCGGTGGCATAAGTAGTTGAGTGCAGGACTGCAGCCTGCAAGCTTGGTGGCTCTCAGGAGCAGCACTGGGTAGCTCCCACAACCACCAGAGGGCAGTGATGCCCCCCCAAATGTTATAATTACTCTTTTTTTTAATTACTCTTTATAGAAAGCTCTTTCTTATGTACAAATATGAGTGTCAATGAATTTGTTTTTCTAGTCAAGCTGTTGCAAGTAGTTGTTAAGAGGATTTGTAGGCTGAGCCCTGGTGGCATAGTGGTTGGCCGCGGGACTGCGGCCCACCGGGTTGGAGGTTCAATTCCAGCTCCCAGGAGCAAAGGCTGGGCCTCCTACTCCCACCACGTGAGGGCAATGATGTCTAAAAATAAATAAATAAGTAAATAAATAAAAATAAAAAGAGGATTTGTGTGATTACCCACCTACTGGGTATAAAACCAGCCAGCAGGAGTTGGGGTTGGGGATTCTCACTAGCAGCAAGAGTGGCATGCATCCTCTTGACTTTGAGATCCTTATGCACCGAACCTCCTTGATCCAGGAGATATTTTGACACCAGAGAAGTGGTAGAGCAGCAGCAGCAGAACCAGGAGCCAGAGCATGAGATAGTGGTGGACTTCCAGTATGCAGATTGAGAAAAGCTGCGTGCCTTCAGAAAGGAGACTAACTTGTGGAGTGGATAACCTCCAGGTCAGTGTTTCCAATGGACAATGAAGGACCCTGGGGAGGTGGGTGCTGGAATAATCTGAGACAGGTGTGGGGTCTTCAAAAGTAGATAGCTACACTTTATCCTGGATTACAAGCTATAGTACAATTTTTTTTCATTGCTGGGGAGATCCTGAGTGATTTGGTTTTTCCTGAACAGGGAACAGTAGGCTGAATAAATTTGGGAGTCTATGCTCTAGGCATTTACTTGGGGGAGCTGGGTTTGCTGAACCACAGAGCTGGAGCGCATTCTGGTTGAGGTTTACAGTGGAGTGACATGATTAGGGGCATGTATTGGTAGCTCTAAAAATATTTCTACCATTTCCTGGGCAGGGCAGACGCCAGTCCAATAGGCTGAGGGCCATAGAGAGGCTTGCCTGCAGACACAGCAGAGAAGAAACTCTCCAGATTGACCCACTGGCTCCAGAGGATTTGACACCAGAATTGTAACTTGATAACATCCCTAATCAACCTTATGATGCTGAGCATTGTCTGAATTCTGGGTGGCCATTGCTTATGAACTCCAGACCCAGCAGAAGAGTAGAGCATGCTGTGGGAAACCTAGCAAGAAGGCAGTGTTGTGTGAAATAAAGTGGTGCCAATTACATAATAGATTTTATATCTATCATTGTCAGAACAAATAAGTTTTTCTTTATATTCAAAAAAGATACATTGATTTTTATTAATGGTAAAGCATTGACTTTTAAGCATTAACGTGAAAGAGCTGAACAGAAGATTTCAACAGGTAACTTGAAAGAACATGTTATCAGGAAAGAATAGCCATGGAAAAGAACATCATGCGTGGTTAAGCAGTCTCATCGGAAAAAGATAAAGACCCCCGAGAAGATGGATTTGACCTGAAACTGTGACAATGGGCCAACACACAACGATTGTGAGGATGGCAGAGGACTAGGCAGTGTGTGATTCTGTTGTGCCTGTGGCTCTCAACCTTCCTAATGCCACGACCCTTTCATACAGGTCCTCGTGTTGTGGTGACCCCCATCCATAAAATTATTTTCGTTGCTACTTCCTCACGTCATTTTACTACTGTTATGAATCATCATGTAAATATCTGCTATGCAGTATGTATTTTCATTGTTACAAGTTGAACACAATTAAAGCACAGTGAGTAATCACAAAATATGTTATTATATATTGTGCGCTTTTTATTTCTAATGACAAATAAATGAAATTTGTATTGAAGCATGGTGTTGCATGGGTGTGATAAGTAAGCTTGTGGTGCCAACATGACCAAAGATGATAGGTAGGTCTGTTGGGACAACATGGCCAGTGAACACACGAGATCAATTAAAAGGCAGAAATAGAAAAGGCTTGGCAAGCTCCACCCTTCCTCTTATTACTGTTGGATCTTTGGACTAGCCAGCTGCCTTGTTTGTCCTGTGCCTCGACTTCCAAGCAACACTATCCGTGGGACAACTAATCATGGACTGTGTAGCTTGAGTTGAGGTTACTTCAAGCCCTGCTTCGCCACGCTCCTGGAATAACCATTTCTTGAGCTGGGACTGTTGGACTCTGTCATCTGGCTGACTGTTGGTGACCTGCTTTGCTATTTGCTGCTTATGACCAGATAGCCTGGTCTACAGAGGACTGCTCAGCGGCCCTCAAGACTTGAAGGACGCCAGTCTACTAGCTGTCTTATGCAAATGAGTTGCACCAAGCAACTTGTACTGCTTTATAGATTAGTTAATTGTTTCTTTATTATTTTATATATCTTTCTATCTGTGTAAATATATAAAGAGAATTACTAGTACCCTGGTTTCGTTTCTCTTGAGAACCCTGTCTAACACACATGGGTAACAGTCTTCATGCCAGGTACTCATGGGTGGGGGTATCTGCATGTGGGCAGACCGCCTGGAGACAGATAGAGGACCCATGTCTCAATTCCTAAGACCCCCGGAAATAGGGGGGTCTCAGTCCACTGGTTGAGAACGGCTGTGTCATGCAAAGGGTTGCTATGAGAAGGGACTGCTTCCACTGCGCCCACCAGCAAAAACAACCACATGGTAAATTTGTTCTTACCTGTTTCAGAAACTGTCCAAGTGTCTTGAAAAGCAACTGCAATATTTGCACATTGCACATAGGAGAGCACGTTGGAGCATTTCCTTTGTTCTGTGCCTTGCTGACACTTGGTATCATCAGCTTTCTTTCCTCGGGCTGTTTTTAACAAGAGTGAAGTGCTACCTCATTTTGGTTTGCATTTATAATTACTCTGTAGGAGACAAGTGAGGCAGTCTGCTCTGTCCTAGGAAGTCCTATGGGTCAGAATTGATTCAACGACAAAGACAATAACTAAAAATGTTAGCACGCTGCATATGCTTATTAACTCTCCCAATCTTTTCTTTCTTGTGATGTCTCTGTTAAAACCTTATGTCCACTTTTAATTGCTATTATTATTGGATTCTAAGAATTATTAATATTTTTGCACATACCCTTTTTAAGCATGTATTTCACAAATATTTACTCCAAGTTTGTTGGTTTTTTTACTTTTTTTGTTTTCATTTTAATGTCTTTGAAAGAGCAGGGTTTTTTTCTGGTGGTGTTTCTAAGTATGTCCAAGTTCTCTCTCTCTCATCATTCATGGCTTTTGGGTCTCATTTAAAATATACTTGTCTAATCCTTTCTCAAAAGGATTTTCCTCCTCTGTTTTGCCTAATTTTTTTTGTATTTCCTCCCCCCCCCCCCCAATTATTTTACTAGGGGTTCTTACAGCTCTCATAACAGTCAACACATCATTTGTTTCAAGCATATTTGTACATATATTGCCATATTCACTTCCAAACATTTTGTACTTGAGTCCCTGGTATAAGCTCCTCCCTCCCCCCCTTTTTTTAATGAATTATTTTATTGGGGGCTCTTACAATTCCCATCACGATCCAGATTGTATGCAGGCCACAGCTACACACTTATTGCCATCATCCCTATCAAAACGTCCTCCCTCCACCTAGGCCCCCAGTGTCAGCTCCCTATATTTCCCTTCCTCCCCCCCTTCCCTCATGAACACTTAGTAATTTGCAAATTGTTATTATTTTTTCATACTGTACACTTTCCAATGTGTCCCTTCACTCACTTCCCTGTTGTCCGTGCCCCAGAGAGGAGACTACATGTAGATAGATCCCTGAAATTGGTTCCCCCTTTCTATTCCACCATCCCTCCACACTCCAAGTATCACCATTCCTACCACTCATCTTGAAGGATCATCTATCCTATATTCCCCATGTTTCCAACTTCACTGTACATCCCCAGTTCCAGCTGGACTCGCGTTTGCACAATTTTTGTTGTTTGTTTGTTTTGTTTTTGGAGCATCACTGTTCTCCGGTGGTGGGAGTAGGAGGCCCAGCCCCACTGCTGGAATTGAACCTCCGTCCCAGTGGGCCGCAGTCCCGTGCACAACCACTACGCCACCGGGGCTCAGCCCTGCCCAATTTTTTATAACTCAGGCTTGACCTACTTTGAGTTAACTCATTTACCTCATTTTGAATATTTATGAATAAGAAATGAGGGGTTGGTTTTGTTTACATATAGGTGTTCCATTTTTCCATACCTTTGACTGAAAAGTTTACATTTTATTCATTGACTGTCTTTGACACCAATGCCCAAAATTAATTTACTGTATATCTGTGAGCATATTTCTAAGCTCTCTGTTCTACTTCTTTGACCTGCGTGGGTACCTGTGCATCAACACTAACAGCAAAAGTACCCCTTGCCACTATGGTGGTTCCAACTCCTATCAACCCAATATAGGGGTTCTAAGACTATAAGTCGTGGCAGGAGCTAATAGCCTCGTCTTTCTGACCACTGACCTTATGACGAGAGGCCATTCCCTGGAAAAAGAACATCATCATTGATGCAGGGGCAGTGAATTATTTGAAGAGGCTCTCCAAGTCAAAGTGTATACCTCCCTCCCACCAAATGGCCTTTTCCTGCATGGGTCTGGGTTAAAAAGGTGGGGGGAGATACTGACAGGATTCACCTGTGAGTAATTGTGAGGCGGCTTCATTGGAATGCCATCCTGCTGGCTGCAAAATGGTCCCTTTGAGAAGGAGGAGACTGGAGTCTCACTACCAGCCAGAACCAGGTGTGGAACATGTCCTCTGGCCTGAAGGTTCTGGGCAGAAGACAGCTCTGGCTTCAGAGGAGCAACAGCGGAACCAGGAGCCAGAGCATGAAGAGAGAGGGACTTCCCAGCCCCCAGAGCAGGTCAAGCTTAGTGCTTTGGGGCTGACTTGTGGAGTGGTGTGCCTCTGGGCACTTAGTTGAGGGAGTGGGGTGTGCTGACCCATCGAGCTTGAGCTGAAAGCCTTTTAGTTGAGGCTTATCGTGGAAATGCCTTTCGGCATTTATCAGTGCCCCTAGGAGAACTTTGCCTCTTGTCCTGATGAACAACTGTACCACAAGCATTTCTCACTTGCACGGCAAACTGTTGACTTTCTTAAAACACATTAAGGACTGGGTAATTTTTTACCAGCTTACCCAAGTGTTCTGGCTATTAGTTTGGTTTTTTTGCATTAAACTATCAATGGATGGGTTTTTGCATTAAACCATAACCATGAGTGAACTCCAGATCAGTCCGCAATGTGTTAGTAGACACTTTAATCACGAGGACTGTCTGTGATTTGTGCAGTCATTACAACAAATGCTAGAACTTAAAGAGAAGGCTCTTCGAGTAGCAGAACAGGCCATCGTGATTGATAAAGTAGAGCCTCTGGGAAAAAGAAGATGGATTGATGCAGGGGCTGCAACCATGAGCTCTAACTTAACTGTGAGAGGGGCAGAGGTCTCCTGCTGAGCACAGGATTTCTATGCATTGGGATGGACTTGACACTGAGCTTGTTGTAGCAAAGTTTTGGTTTAGGTTTTCAAGTGATCCCTGTGAAAGGAAGACAGTTCAGCCAAACCATCTCTCTGTCCCAGTCAACAAACCAAGACAGAGTAAAACGGGGTCGACTGCTATGCACAGTAAGTCTTGAAATCAGTTCCTATTCTTTTTCAACGTTGTTTTGGATTATTGTGAGTCTAAAGTGGGGGGAGCTCTAAATGCTTTCCATTGCTTTAATAAATAAGGAACAATTCCGATGACTTCTGTCTTCTTAAAAGAGCTCTGGTAGTTTGCATCTTCCAAGAAACTTTTCCATGTGATCCTGGCACAGTCTCATAAGCTGTGGGTAACTGACATGAAAAATTTGGCAAGAGTAAAAGGTTTCTGAACATGCAATGACAAAAATGAATTCAAAATCCAGTGCATAATGACTGAGGTGTTTCTGGCACTGCTTGCCCACATTGCAAATTTCTTGGGTCAAAGTGCTTCTGAGTGGAAAAAGTTTAAGAAGCCATAATGTGTAGTAGCAAGCTTATCGGTACAGAGCAGTTCATCATATTTCCCTAATGTTTTATGTGGACTCTATAGTGATGTCCCCTTGCTACCAGCATCTTTATTTTCATCCCCTCCTCCTTTCTCTTTCTCTCTCTCTCTCAGTGTGACCAGATGTTGACCAATTGTATCACTCTTTTCCAGGACTTAGCTTTAGGCTCCATGGGTTTCTCTATTTTTCTGTTTTTAATTTTTAAATTTCCGTCCTTCTGTGTTATTTTTTTCTCTCATAGAGTTTAATTTGTTGTTCTTTTAAAATTTCTTAAGGTAGGATCTTAGATGATTGATTCAGAATTTATTTGAAGAGCTCTCTTTTCACATCACCGTTTAATTGCCTCTCTTACATTTGTTTGCTAAACTGCATCAGTAGCTAGAGGTCTGAATCTGATAAATAAGCTTGTGGATCTTGCTTTTGGGTTGTTTGTCAAATGTAGATTGGATCCATAGATTTCTTTTAAGTTTTATTGGCACACAATGCACATACCACACAATTCAATAGTTCAGTCATATGGATTGTTAGACTTCTAATGCTAAATGAAAGTGTCAGTGTTAACTATGAATTAGCAATAAACATTTCAGCCAACAAATTGAACTTTGATGATTTTTGCTTTAATTGAGACCTGAGCTCTGATCCCGATTTGCCCACCAGATGGATGAAGAGGTAAAAGGCTAGAGGGCGCCTACTGAGCCTGTGACCTGTGGGCCATCTAACAAGAGAGAAGACTAAGCCTTATGGAAACAGCCAACTTAATCCCCCAACCACCCAGGAGACAGGGGCCCAGGGGACCCTAGTCCTCTCTACCTTCGAGGAGAGTCAAGTGGGGAGAGACGTTCCCAACACTTTCAGAAGGGAAGCATTCTCATTCTCATTCTATCGACCAGTATGAGAACAAGGCAATGATTTCAAGCTTCCTCTCACCTCCTTCTCCATTGCTATCCCTTCCCCTTAAAAACATACTTCCAAAGCAAACCAAGCCCCTGCTATTGAGCCGATGCTGGCTCTGAGCGACCCTACAGGACAGGGTGGAACGACCCCTGTGAGCTTCTCAGACAGGAACTCTTCACAGGAATAGAAAACCCCCTCTCCGAGTACGATTTCCTGAAGCACCTGGAAATGTAAACGATCCGAAATCCAAACCAGTTTGTTCGTCTTTGAGCAAGGAAGATGTTCTCACTCCTGCTCATGTGCTCTTTCCACATGCTAAGTTTAAATCATTCTCCTCCTTGCCTTTTAGCTTATTACCAAAATAACAGGGGTGGAGGAGGGGGGGGGGGCTAGTTCAATTGTTTAACGAATTTGATTGATTGACTTCAGACAAACTGGTCATGTCAAAGGATTTCTATTTTAAGAAGCAGAAAATGTAACACAAGCTATCGTTCATAGTTCTACTGGTGTCACTTCACTTTCTTTTGTCGCCTGGGCCGGCCTGATACAAAACTCTGCTCCATTTATCTGCTTATTGCTACTCACACGTAATTACTCACATGTAATTACAAGCTCTGAATCATAAAGGCTCTTGACTTTTGATCCCAATGAGTTTCTTCCTGTATCATAAAATCCCACCCGCAGTGTACTGGCCTTAGGCTAGAGCTCTTACTGGATGCCCTGGTTTCCCTTTGACAAGAGCGATGGGTGGGTTGAAAGCAGAAACCGGTGTTTAAAGAACAGTGGTTCTTGGTACTAAATTGTCCCCAGAGCCAGGAGTCAGCTTTTCCCTCTTTCCTCCCAGTCAGTCACCAGCCCCAAGCCACACCCTCTTCCCCAAAGTCAAGGGGTGTGTGCTTATCTGCATATTCATTAAAATGCACCAACTCTCGGAACTGCCTTTCTCTCCCCACATTCTACTGCCCGACAAAGGATTTGTAACAAAAGACCTTCTTCCCGGTTTGTAAAACAGTTGTGTAACACTCTGGACTGTAAAGTCACAGTTGACTGCTTTAATGTGGAACAGCTGGGAGGGTGTAGCCTTGCTGGCAGGTTGAGACAGGGACAGGGAATGGTCCTCCATTCTGCGCAGGGTCGACTTAGTCACACCACCTGCTGCCCCTATTATTTCAAGAGCAAACCAGTCATGACAGCTTCAACAGACGGACACACAGCACCAGACGGTGCAAGGGAAGCTAAGAAAAGATAAATTAAGTGATCAATAAAGATAAGGGACCTGCTCTGCAGTAAATGGTGCTGACAGACCAGACAAAACGTGAAGCCAACGGGCATTTGATAATGGGGGTGGGAGGCAAGGGGGGGGGGGCCGAGCTAAGCTTGCCATCAAACCACAATATTGACATTTCAGAGACCACTGGGACCTTGGCAGTGGATTTTACTGGCTAGGATGTCTTGAGCTGGCTGCCTCTATCTTCACATGGCACATACGGAAGGGGCCTGGGCGCAGCAAGCTGCCATGTACGGGGTGCAAGCAGAGATCCCACAGTCACAGCACTGCTCTTTGCTTTGGTCGTGATAAGGGACCTTCATTGTTGACCCTCCATTCATTCATTTCATCCGATCCTTCATGAGCGACTATGACACACGAAACATTATATTAAGTCCTAAATGGGGAGGGTGTGGACGATGGTTACAGTAGCAGTGAAGCATAAAACTGCCATAATTTCCCTGGAAGATCCTGTAAGGAGAGAACCATTTTCTCACACACACACACACACACACACACACACCCCAACCAAGAGTTTAGATGGGATCCTTAAATGCCACCAAAACAAGCAAAGACCCTCACTGCCATTGAGAAATTCTGATTCATAGGGACCTTGATAGCACAGAATAGAACTGCTCCTTTAGGCTGCCAAGGATGGAAATATTTATGGGAGCAGAAAGCCTCCTCTTTGTCCCAAGGAGTGGCCAGTAAGTTCAAACTGCTGCCCTTATGGTTAGTCGCCCACCATGTGACCACTATTACCTACTGCAGTCGACTTCGTACCAATGTCGGTGGATTCTGACTCATCGCCACCCAATAGAGAGTTTCGCAGGGGTTCTGTGGGAGCAGGTAGTCTTATCTTTCTCTCTCAATGCATATCATACTAGAACAGCAGTTCTCAATCTGGAGGTCACAACCCCTTTGGGGGCCAAATGACCCTTTCATCGGGATCACCTAAACATATTTCCAATAGTCTTAGGAACCGAGACACCCTCCTCCATCCGTCCCCAGGCAGGCCCGCCCACATGCAGATACCCCCACGTACGAGTACCCGGCTGGAAGATTGTTACCCATGCTACATCACGCTTCGAGACAAAATTTCATCGATTTGTCTTTAGAAATCAATATTTCACAATATAGGACATAATGTTTTGTGATTAATCATTATGCTTTCATTATGTTCAATTTGTAGCCATGCAAACACATCCTGCCTATCAGATCTTTACATGATTCATGACAATGGCAAAGTAATAGTTAGGAACTAGCAATGAAAATAATTTTGTGGTTGGGGGGGTCACTACAACATAAGGAAGCGTCTTAAAGGGCTGCAGCATTAGGAAGGTTGAGAACTATTGTATGGCTGTCTGCTTGAAGCAGTCAGTAATGTTTTTATTATGATTATCATTGTGATAGATGCACATTATAATCCACTCCCAAAATTTCCCCATAACGCTCAACATTCCCCAAGTATTGAGTCCACCTCCTCCCACATCTCCTACCCACCTTTGTAAGCACCAAAGTCATTGGCATTGAATCAGTTCCGACCCAGAGGCCTCTATAGGACAGGATAGAACTCCTGTGTTTTCTGAGACTGTAACTCTTTAGGGGAAAAGCCCTGTCTTTCTCCTGCAGCTTCTCGAGAGAAAGACAGGGCTTTCTGCTCCCGAAAACAGTGACAGTCTTGTAAGCCCACAAAGTCGGCATTGACTCGATGGCAGTAAGCTTCCCCCTGTGGTTTCAAACAGCTGACCTTCTGCCCAACAAGTAACCACCATGCTGACCCACCCCTCATAACCACTGATCAACTGTGATTTGTGCACTTGCTTCTACAAGAGAATTCATGTCGGCAATTGGTCGCATATTGCATTTTCACAGAGGATGCAGAAGGGAAGGGAGTCCAAAGAATGGCCATTTTTGGCAGAAGAAAAGAGACAGATGTGACCACCTTGACCTTTCTTCACAAAGCTGGATCTGGGGAGTGCTCAAAAGCACAGACTCCCTACTTAAAGGTGAGCAATTTACATAGCACAGTTCAATGAATGTAAACCGGAGTATATAGTACAGTAGGATACAATTTTCAGTTTTTGAGATAAAACCTGCTCCTTCTAAGAAACACAGGTCTTGAAAAAAAAAAAAAGCCTGCTTCAGTAAGGATATGCCTGGAATGTGTGCTCCCTCTTCGTCATCCGCAATGGAAAAGTGTGAAACTTGTTCAGTTTGGTGAAGCTGGAAAATACGGTGCCAGGAAGGAGAAGCAGACTCGGCCGGGTTTTCCTCTTTTTGATCTCTTTCTTCTATCAAGTCAGCCGGAGGTTAGACGATTCTGAAATTTATAGTTCAGAGGAGAGGTAGAAGGCCTTGCTTGGTTAGCCCCGAAGCTAAAACCATATTCTCCAGAGTATCTTTTCCAGAACTCAGGCATAAATAAATAAACAAAGTCAAACTTATTGCCACCAACTCCATTCTGACTTCTGCCCTGTAGGGCAGTGTGGAACTGCTCCTGTAAGTCTTTGAGACTGCAACTTTTCATAGGAGTTCAAAGCCCTGTCTTTCTCCCAGGGAGTACCTGGTGATTTTGAACTGCTGGCCTTGAGGTGAGCAGCTCTGTTTGTAACCACTGTACCACCGGATACAGACATATGAACAGCAAATACTAACATGGTGCTCAACTTCCATTTGCTATTGCCCTCTACATGTTTAGCTCTCTTAAGGGGTGGGGTGAGAACAGTGCAGTATTGGGTGTCCTGAGTTGAAAAGCAAGGATGCTACTCTAATATGATGCATTCGTCCTTCTGTAATCAGAAGGGATGACCGTGTGCCAGGCATGGTACTAAGCATTTCAGATGCAGTATCATCCACATCATTCATGTGCAATGCTCTTACAGTGGTCATCTGAGGAAGTGGCTGTTATTACTGAGAAGCAAATCAAGATTCACCGAGGGAAGAACCTACCCAACACAGTACAACTAGTAAGTGGCAGAGCCACCGGGACCAAACCCCCTGTTCCTGCTGATGGCTCATCTCGGTCCCTCCCCCAGGAGGCCGCGTGTGTCTTTAACTGGGAGCTGGGGAAACTCTGCATTAAGTAGGGGTTCCAGGGTTTGTCTAAAGCTGTTCCAGTAATGTCTACCCTAGTCCTTGATTAATGTTTTGCATCTGTGCATTGATTGTTCTCAAAGGCAGCAACACGACTGTTTTATGTTTATAAACTGGGCTATAACTCTAGTCTTGAGAAGGCCATGGTACATTAGTGTTGCTATGTCAGCTTAATAGGCATACCATTTCCAAAAGATGACTTCAGAAAACAACTGGAGGAGTTGTGAATTCATATCATGCCTCATTTAGCTGTTCTGCTGTGAGTTAATTGAGTTTTTTTTCTCAGCAGTTTCTGAGGATAGTTTCCTTCTCATACAACAAGTGCTCATTTAAACAAGTGAGGGAGCCATCAGGGCATGATGGGAAAATCTACAGCATGGCATATAAAGATATCAGTCCTAATCTGGGCTCACTTCCATCCTAGCTGTGTGACCTTTCTCATGCTCAACGTCTCTGTACACGCCCGGCATCTAGGCATGACAAAAATGCCATGGAGCTCCTTGAATTGAGCATATACACTAATGAGTGCCATGTGAAATCACCAAGCAAGTATTGTGTTTTGTAATGTACACCACGTTGGAATTTGAGCTATTTGAGATAGGAGAATATATTAGTTTCCTAATGTGGCTGTAAGGAGCTCTGGTCCTCAGACTGCTAACCCATAGGTCAGCTGTTCAAACACACCAGTCGCTTTGTGGAACACAGATGAGACCATTTGATTCTATAAAGATCTGGAACTTTGAAACTCCACGGGGCAGCTGGGTTCTTCCCTCTAGGATGTCCATGAGTCAGAATCAACTCAGCGCGAAAGTGGCTTTGCTTTTCTGTGGGGACAGGGCTCTGGAATAACATGCCGAAAACGAGGTGACTGACAACTACTGAAATGGATTCTCTCGCAGATCTGGAGGCTAGATGTCTGAACTCTGGCTTTCAGGGGACCACGCCTTCTCCAAAGGCAAGAGTGGGAGGCTCTTCCTAGCTTCTAGCCCCTTCCAGCTTCTGCTTGCCCAGCCATTTGTTGGGTTGCAGCAGACTAACTACAATCTGTGCTGCATCTTCTTATGGCCATCTCACCTCTGAGTCTGTTGCTCTCTTTGCTTTTATAAGGGACTAGATGGTTATACTGGGCCCTCCCTACTCCAGAATGAAGGCAGGTGAATCTCATGAATGATACCGCAAAGACTCTATTCCAAATAAGGTCACAGGACATAGGACTTGGATCTTAAACATACATTTTTAGGAAACATAAATCCACCGATAACCAAGACCAAGTCTCCTTCACCTTGGCTTACTTGTTGTTAGAGAAAATAATACTTATCCTACTTGGTTCTTGTAAGAACTAGATTAAATGTTCTATGTAGATTACCTTATGTTCTGTATGAAAATTATTCTATGTAAAGCGACAGAAAATATTAAATCCTTTCCAACAACTCGTTTGTGTTGCATTGACATCTCTTGTTGTTATGTGCTGTCAAATTGGCTCTGACGTACAGCGACGCTGCAAATAACAAAAAGAAATAATGCTTGTTGTTGCACCTTCTGTGTCAATCCCTCTTGTCATGGGTCTTCTTCTTTCTTGATGTCTCTTTGCTTGAGCAAGCAGGATTTCTTTCTCCAAGGGCTGTCTTTCCTGATAACATGTCCAAAGTAAGTGAGACGAAGTCTCATCATATTTTAGCTTATGAGGGGGTACCCCCCAAAAAACTGGAATTGTGCTGGGCAGAGCTGAGCTCTACTAGTACACATTTTTCCCATTAGGTGAGCATCCAGCCACACACTCTGAGATAGGGCACCCAGTGATGTCGCCTGGGAAGGTTCTCTCTGGTCCCAGTGAATTTTTTCCATAAAAGCAACTCAACCTCAGTGTTCCATCATGGTCTGCAGAAACTGCTGTGATGGTGAAGGGAGTTTACAAAAAACTCAAGTGTGTGAGTGGTTTTCAAAATGTTTCAAAAAAGATGAAATGGGCTGAGCCCCGGTGGCATAGTGGTTGAATGTGGGACTGCGGCCGACTGGGTTGGCTGTTGAAAGCCAGCAGCAGCAAGGCTGGATCTTCCACTCCCACCAGAGGGCAGTGATGCCCCCCCCCCCAAAAAAAAAGATGAAATGGGCTGAGCCCTGGTGGCATAGTGGTTGAGTGCGGGACTACAGCCCACTGGTTTGGCGGTTCAAATTCAGCAGCAGCTCTCCAGGATCAGGCTGGGCCTCCTACTCCCACCAGAGGGCAATGATACACACACCCCCCCCAAAAAAGATGAAATTTCGATTGATGACAAACCTCATTCTGGACATCCAGAACAGATGAAAATGTTGACTTGTAGTACATTTGGAGTTTGTTCCACCAGGTCATACTATAAATCAAGCTTTCTCTTTAGAGGTTCTGAAAAGATTGCATAATAGCATATGAAAGAAAAAGACCTGATTGGTTAGATAAATTCCTCAGGAACAGAAATGGGAGTATGGATACCAGGAGGGTAGGATTAAGGTGGTTGGTGGAAGTGAGAAAGGGGAAACCAATCTCCACGATCAACACATTAGCCATCCCCACCCCCCAACAAGAATGAACAACAGAAACATGAGTGAAGGAGACAGTGTTCAGTGTTAAAATGTGAAAATAATAATAATTTAAACTTATCAATGGGTCATGGGGAGTAGGGGCAGGCAGAAAGATGAGCTGATACCAAGGGCACTAATAGAAAGTAAATGTTTAGAAAATGACGATGGCAACATATATACAAATATGCTAGATACAACTGATGTATGGATTGCTATAAGAGCTGTAAATGTCCCCAATAAAATGATCTTTTTAAAAAGCCTGCTTTGTGGCAGCTAGGGGACTGGTTTTACCACCATGACAATGCACCTGCTCACCCAGTCATCTCTATGGGCAGTTTTGCACAAAAAGCAGCATGTCTCTCTTTCCTCATGCATCTTACTCTCCTGTTCTTGCTCTGTGTGACTTCTTTTTGTTTCTGCAAATGAACAGGGATATGAAAGGACAGAAATCTTATGACATAAAAGAGGTAAAGAAAAACAAAAACAACAAAAACAAGCAAATGAGGAAGGTGCTGTTAGCCATCCAAACAGATGAATTTGAAAAGTGTTTCCAAGAATGGATAGTAGATTTGATAATGTATTAAGTGAGATAAAGAGTACTTTGAAGGTGATAAGATTGTTTTGTAAAAAAAAATTAGGGCTGAGCCCCGGTGGCGTAGTGGTTGTGCACGGGACTGTGGCCCACCGGGACGGAGGTTCAACTCCAGCAGTGGGGCTGGGCCTCCTACTCCCACCACTGGAGAGCAGTGATGCCCCCCCCCAAAAAAAATTAAATACATAGCTGTGTTAGACACGGTTCTCTAGAGAAACAAAACCAGGACACTGATAATTATATATATATATTTATATAGATAGATATCTAACATAAGAAATAAACAATCTTTAAAGCAGTATGAATGGCTCGGTACAACTCACTTTGGTGAGACAGCTACAACATTGACAGTCCTTCAAGTCTTGAGGGTCACCAGGTAATCCTTTGTAGAGCAATTGAAGCTATATGGCCACAGGCAGCAAAGAGCAAGGCAGGTCGCCAACAGTAAGCCAGATGACAGGGTCCAACAGTCCCCAGCTCAAGAGATGTATATTCTAGTAACGTGGGGAAGCAGGGCTTGAAGGAACCTCAACTTACAGTGATACGGTCCATGGATTAGGTGTCCCACGGGTAGTGTAGCTTACAGATCGAGGCATAGGACAAGCAAGGCATCTGGCTACTCAGAAGATACAAGAGAGAGAAATATGAGGCTTGCTGAGTCATTTATATTTCTGCCCTTCAATTAATCTCACATGTGTTCATTGGCCATGTTGGCACAATAAACTACCTATCACAATAGCTTTAGGGGGAAAAAAATCCATTTGGGGAGGTAGGTACCCCCTCATATAGTGCACATTAAGAAGAGGCCTATCAGCTTCAGTTAAGATTACAATCCAAACAATTATATGGACCAGTTTTACCCCATAACACTTGGAGTCACTATGAGTCTACGGCCACTCGTAATAACAATAAACATTAAGACAAGCAGTATAACATACTGGCTAATAATAACAACAGTAATATTGTGCTGATTGTTCCAGGCTGCATACAGAGGATTTTTCATATGTCCACTCGGGATTCATAGGCATTCTATGAGGAGGTTACTATTGTTCTCATTTCATAGGTCCTTGAAGAAGGAGGAAGAGGTTAAGGTTAATAACCTTTTCCCAAGGCTCCACAGTCAACCACTAGGCAAGTCAAGATTTGAGCACAAACTGGCTTCAAAAGTAAGAGCCTAGGATCCGACTACCAGCCACATGTTCAACTGCAAATGGTAAAAAGTTACTCACAGCTCCTCCACTCACAAAGGGGCGTGTATGTTACTACCCTGCGAACCTGGGCTGTCCTCATACTTGCTTTGGCCAACAGCTAGCCGGGGGCCTGACTGAGGCCTGACGCTGGCCCTCAGCAGGTCATGCAGCGCCCCTGCCTGCTCTTTGGGCAAGCTGCGGCCATGTGAACATGCTTGCTGGCAGCTGGACCACAGGGAGAGGCGCAGCCATTGCATTATTCCAGTTGCAGCAGGCATGTGAGTGAGGTCATCCTAGACTTCCAAGCCAGCCTTGGCCAGCACCATTTCCCAGCCAAATAATGGCATCGCAACAAATAAATAGCCATGATTGTTGTTGGAAACCAAAAAGTTTAGAATGGTAACCTTAAGTAGGCAGAGATCAGACCCGATAGTTCGCCTGTTTAGCTGCTGTGTGTTCTTGAGTAAATCGTGTAGCCTCCCTGTGCTTCTGTTTCCTTATTCATAAATGGAAAGTCAGACTCTTGTTTCACAGACTGCTGTGCGCTTAACCAGCAACCAATTGCTGTCGATCTGACTCTTGGGGACCCCTGGGTGTCAGAGTAGAACTGTGCCCTGGAGTCTGCAAAGGTTACTTTTGGAAGTAGAGCATTGGTGCCTCCGGAAGGACTCGAAGTTCCAACCTTGGGATTAGCAGTCAAGTGCATTGACTGTTTGCACCACCCAGGGAGCTCACTGCCTATTGAGCGGCTGGTGTATAATAAGTACCACCTACCACTGCCACCAAGTCAATCCCCACTGACAGTAACTCGACATTGGCTTTCCGTCAGCCTCTCAGCAGCAGCCCAGCACTGGACAGGAACACCAGGGCTCCTGGTGGGGGGAGATGCTCAAAAGGTGCTATACTTCTACCCGTGAAGCATATCATTTGCAAAAAGATACTTGAGGGAAATGCAAAGTACTGGAAAGATAAACATGTAGATCAGGATGGCAACAATTTAACGAGCTCAACCACAGGTGCCTAGCAGTGGTCACTAGATCCTGTTTGGTGCTTGCTTGGAAAGGCATTAGAGAGCTTGTTGCGAGACATATGTAAGGACTTTCGAGGCTCCTGCTCCTCCTGAGATACCATGAGAATCAGCGTAGGAGCCAGGACATAACTCCCTTCCGTCCCCTTTCCTCACCCTCTTCCTAACCTGACTTCCTTTAGGGCCCCTAAATTAGGCCCGGATAATTTTTGTAAATACCAAGTTGTGATTTAAATCTTGCATGTTTTGTTGGATGAGGCTTTCTCTAACCCCAATTTAAACCCATCCCCGAGTCAGGGCTCAACAATGTTAACTGAGCATCAAGCATGGGTGGTCAGTGGCATTTACTAACCACGGGAACAGAAGTGGAAAAAATATTTAGGATCATGAAGGCCGAGGGAGGCAGAACTGCAGAACTGTTTGTTTTACTGATTGGTAAGACAGACACAAATGCATCCAGGGAGTGTTCTCTGTATTGTTTTGGGACAATCCCATCTTGCTTTCATGGCAGGAGAGCTGTGGGCAAAGACTGGCGCTGTTGTTCCTTTTGAGATTGCCTGTGAGGGTATCATGATCGGAATGCCTTCATTTTGCAGAAAAATCTCATTTAAAAACAAAAACAAAAACCCAGGACAAAAAAGACACCCAGTGACCTAACCTAAGAAACTTGGATCTCCATGTGGTGCGTTCTTGAATGTTCCCTCACGAGAGGCACTTGAACATGCAAACCAGAGAAAAACAGTGCCCTCCAGCAAGGGGTGGAACGACTTGCACTATAAGTTTCACACGTCGAATTTTTTTTTTGGGGGGGGGGAAGAGGGTGGTGCGACAATGTGTGGCTTTATAAAAGCAAGTCAAAAATAGCAAAACAGACCACAGACTCAATATAGTCTTCCATAGTGCTTTTTAGGGCACAAAAAGAAAACTCCCCCTTCTCCTCCCCACCCAGCTTTCACCCTCTTGTTTTAAACCCTTGCTCTGGGAATCAGTCTACATTTTCCTCCATCCTTTGCTGGTCCATGCCCTAGTCCTCCGGCTTTGCCCACCCCGGCCCCACTGATGAATAAGCACCACCCTGCCTGTGTTCTCATCACACACTCCGGGACGATGTTCGGCTTCAAAGTTGACAGGGCTGCCCCGAGTCCAGTTTTGTGGACATTAATGGGCCGGGACAATAGCGCATCCCTGCCGGCATCATGGACCGGGGACTCTGTCTCCAGCTGAACAAACAGCACAGGAAATGGATTTCTTCACCATGTTATTTTTCGCCTGTTAAAATTATGCAAACTCAGCAATTCCTTTGTCAGGGCTCCCAGTCAGTTAACCATTCACTTCCCAAGCAAGCAGCCTGCGGCATGTTTGATGCTGAGGAGGTGCTAATCCCAAACATGGAGAACTAATAAAATCATTAAAAAAAAAAAGAAAAAGACCCTCCCAGAAGTATGTATACATTTCAATGATCTCTGGCTCTCTCACTCGGATTGGACTTGGCGGGACTGGGTTGTCTTCAAGTAGTACTTGAGTCGGGCTGCATTTTCTCCTCCCCAGACGCCTCATCACCAATGCCTCTTCTTTGTGGCGGAATTGCCTCCGCGGGGCTGGTGGCTGGAGGTGCTGGGGCCTGAAGAGACAAAGCAGGCCCGCTCACAAAGGCCAGCCAGCCAAAGAAAGCAAAATTGCATCTCTAGCACCCTGCTCCTGAGTAAACACACAAAAAACGAATGGGTCTGCCATTTCTCCTCCCATCCAATTACTGGGCTCCAGGAGAGAGACGACGGCCCCAGCAGCTCCCACGGACCCTAATGCCCCTAATCCCTTCCATACATATAAACCGCACACCCACCGCATGGCTTCGTCTGCCCAGCCACCCAGGCCGGCCCTGTGGAGGAATGGGCAGCCCAGCTGCAGAAACCGCCTGCTTCAAGTTTCAATCAGCTAATGAGGGATATGCAAATGAGTTTAGGGGATTATGGCTTGTCCGACAGCAGTTCACTGCAGCCATCGAGAACTAATACAGGTGTTAGTAAATGGGTTATTAGGCCCGGCCTATGTTAGGCCTATTCATGCTGCGCCTGCACTCTGAGCCCAACGCTTTGTCCTCATATTTGGGGCCCGGCAGGAGCCATCTTCAGGCCTGCGGTAGGTCTGACATGACCCCTTGCTAAAAGATAGTTGATAAATCCGGTCATTGGGTGTGCAGGCATACACGGCAACATGGGAGCAGGTTCATGACAGGGCCTTTCCCTCCCTTCTTTTCCCATGGGGAGAAAGGCCTGAGAAATTGCTGCATACTCATGAGGGCACAGGTTATTCAACAGTAGGCACTGCTTACCACTGCCTTCCCAGACTCGAGCAGGCCAAGACTACCTGGGAGTTGCATCCCGCCTCTGCCTGCCCCAGCCCTTTCATGGCTCAAGGAGCTTCTATGCTTTCTTGACTGCAGAGGACAAGCGTAGGCAACAGATCTGTGGACTGACAGCTGGAGAGCTGAGTCCGAGCAAGGTCATCGGACTCAAGACAGGCAGCTTCCAGGGTGAGGTAACCACCAGACACAGCTGAAACCCCAGCTCCACTAGCCCACAGACCATTCAAGGTCAATACCGACCTGTCTTCATCCTCTGTCAATGCTAAAGTTGCCCAAAGCTCAGAAAATCAAAGGGGTGGGGTTGTCACTGGGGGGGGGGGGGTTGTGTTTAATAACTAATTATGCAGCCAATAGCAACCTGGACTGACGTGAAGCTACTGGTAACCTTGATTGCCCATTTGGGGAGAGTGCTTTGGATGGGTTAAGACGAGACTCATCCTTAGAGGAGGAAAGGAGACTTGCGAATGAAGGGGAGAGGCAGTGACAAAGGGGAAGGCCCTGGGCGAGATGCATTGCACAGTGGCTGCACCCATGGCTCAGACCTAAGAACAGTCGTGTGGACGGTGCAGGTGCAGGCACAGGCAGTGCGGTCTGCCATTGTACACCAGGTCTCCATGAGTCGGCACTGACTTCCCAGCACCTGAGAACAGCATGTAGTTGTTTAAAGCGGCTGGATCGTGGTGCAGATAAGTACTGGACTGCTAAGTAATGGGAGGTTGCTGGCTCAAACCCAGTAAGCGCTGACAGAAAGATGAAGCTTCCTGCTTTGTCTATAAAGAGTTACAGTGGGCTGAGCCCCAGTGGCGTAGTGGTTGTGCGCGGGACTGCGGCCCCCTGGGATGGAGGTTCAATTCCAGCTCCACGGAGCAAAGGCTGGGCCTCCTCCCACCACCAGAGGGCAGTGATGCCCCAAATACCAAAAAAAAAAAAAAAAAAGAGTTACAGTGTTCAAAACATAATATAAGGTCGCTTTGAGTTGGAATCGACTTGATGGCAGAGAATTTTGGTTTCATTTACACATTTTGTTCGAGAAATGTCTGAATATAAAAGGCTTTGTAGACTGTGCTGAGTCTAGATTAGAGTTTAGTCTGAGTTTAGATTTAAAAAAAAATTTTTTAGAAACCGGAATCTTTCAAAAATGAATTACTGGGGCGAGTAACCAGATCAGTCTGAGAATATCTCCCTAAAAACATTACATAAACCTCAGCCCAGAGGAGAGAGAACTTTCCAGTGACTCGGGGGGTGGGGGGGAGGTCTCTGATTTTCTGCCTACAGTTTACCTAGATAACACCTGGCAGCAGACTGAGAACAGAAGCGGACCTGAGACCCAGATCAGTCTGCTGCTAAGCCAGCCACACGATTTCACGCTGCTTCCTCAATGCACTTTGTGATGACCGGTATTCTTAAAGAGAAGAATAGGTAATTTATTGTTCTAAAGGAATTGATAGATGAATATGCTGTCTGTATTTTTTTCGGTTTTGATTTTTCATATGGCAAATGTCAGTCGACATAAATGAAAAAAATTTTTAATCTTTTAAGAAGGAACAGGGGTCTGGAGACGAAAAAGTTTGGGAAGCCTCATCTAATAGGACATTTCTTCTTCATCTTCAGGAAACAGTGAGGGTTTGCTGGGTACAGACGACGAGAAAGGGAGGCCCACCCAGGGTGTGTAAAGTACGTGGGTGCAGAGTTGAGTTCCGTAAACATTTGGCCCCACTTAGGACTGTGAAATGGGAGGAGAGCTACGGGAGGTCTGCCTTTGGACCTGCAAGAAGAGACAGGAGCCTCACCTGTGAATGGTGCTTTGTCATTGCTGCTGGTAGATGCTATTAAGTCAGTTCCAATTCAGAGTGACCCTACATCCAACAGAAGCACTGCCCAGCCTGTCCCTCATCATTGCTGTTCGACTTGAGTCCAGCCACTGTCTCAATCCATCTTGTCAAGCACCTTCTACTTTTTTTTTTGCTGCCCTCCTACTTTACCGAGAACTGTGTGTCTTTCTCCTGAGACTGCTCTCTCCTGACAACCAGTCAAAAGCACATGGCAGGAAGTCTTGCCCGCCTCACATCTCAGGAGCACTCTGGCTGTACTTCTTCCAGGATGGATTTGTTTGTTCTTCTGGCAACCGATGGTAGTCCAATATTCTTTACCAACACCAAAATTCAAATTGGTCAATTCTTCCGCGACCTTCCTTATGCGTATTCCAAATGTCCCATGCATATTGGACAACTAAAAAGTATCTTTGCCTTGGGTCAGGTGCACCAGAGTCCTCTAAATGACACCCTTACCCCGCAACATTTTCAAGAGGTCTTGGGCAACAGATTTGTCTGATGCAATATGGTTTTTGATTTCTTGACTGATCCTTCCATGGGCATTAGCTGGACTAATTAGTTGGACTAATCTGTGTTAGTCCAGGTAGACTAGAAAAACAAATTCAAAAACATGCATATGTATATAAGGGAAAAGTTTATGTACAGGAGGAATGGAACAATGAGAAAGCATCCCAACCCAGTCCAGTCCAAGGTTGCAAGTCTGATATTAACCCATATGTCTGATCCCAGTCTATAAAGTCTCCTTCTGACTCACAGAGCATGTGCAATGACACCAGGACAATCACAAGCCAGTGGGTGCAGAGTCTTGTGTATTCAGTGGCAGTAGAAGCATCCTGGCACTGCCAGGGGTCTCCCCATGGCTCCTCATTGTCAGGGATCAGGGTCCATCAGCAGTATCCATTGGCAGTAGAAGCATCTCAGTGCTGGCAGGGGTCTCTCCGTGACTTCCCAAGCATCTCAGCACTGGCAAGGGTCTTCATGTGGCTTCTCTAGCCCTAGAGGTCTGGTTCCATCAGGGTAAGCCCATGTGACTTCTCTTCCGGCTCCTCCAGTCTCCAGGAATCAGGATCTGTCAGCATGCTGTCATCTCATCTTATCAGTAGTTCATCTCCATGGAACTGAGTCAAGTCTCTCTTCTCCAATTGGGAAATATCTCGAGACTTCCCAGAATTCTCAGGAGAAAGCCATGCCCATACAGAGGCTTATTGGCTATCTCCAGATTGACAGGGTAGACTCCACCCCTACACTCCCAATCATGAAATTGACATCAAGTATATGACCAACAGAGGATCTAAATAAGATAAACGTTTGTGCACCTAGGGATTTACATTTATCCTGCGGGCCCCTGGGAGACACAGGAGGTCTTCAAGTAGTGTCATGACATGCTATGATGCACAGTTTAGAAAATTCACTCTGCTCTGGGATCTGTTATTGTATTTGTCCAGAGCTCAAATTCAGGAGTTCTCCTCAGTTAGTACTGGGTTTATAAAAATTGGGAACCTACCATTCCCATTTTGTTTTATGCTTTCTCTGATTCAGACCTTGATGCTGCCTGCCTGGCCCTTTGAGCATCAAGTGTGAGAACCCTGCCGGAGATGCAATGACATCAGTCATTCCTTCCAGGCCCCTATCAGTGGACTCAAACCTCCAACTATTGGGTTAGCAGATGTTCTAATTATTCACACGACCTCAAACCAAGGACACATCAAAGCCTCTGTGGGAATCCTCTTTGGCCTAAGTACCTCTGAAATGCAAGGGATCTTTGGCACAAAATGGAAAAAGTGGGCCTTTTGTAAGAGCAAAACCAGACTTAAGAGTTTTTAAATTGGGTTGAGCCCCGGTGGCATAGTGGTTGGGTGTGGGACTGCGGCCCACTGGGTTGGTGGCTCAAATCCAGCAACAACTCTCCAGGAGTAAGGCTGGGCCTCCTACTCCCACCATAGGACAGTGATGCCCCTCCCGCCCCCAAAAAAGTTTTTAAATTCTCTGATCAGTGAGAAGAGGCCACTGGGGGGAGTTGTAGTTTGATTTCCCATAAACCAGCCCTTCTGGAAAAATAGCAAATGGACATACTTCTTACCATTAAGAGGAGACCTGGGGCTGAGCCCTGGTGACGTAAGTGGTTGAGTGTAGGACTGCGGCCCGCGGGCTTGGTGGTTCAAGTCTAGTGGTTGCTCTCAGAAGCAGCAGTGGGTAGCACCCACGACCACCAGAGGCAGTGATGCGCCCCCCCCCAAAAAAAAAAAGAGGAGACCTGGTGGCCCAGTGGTTAAATAATGGCCTGCTAAGCACAGATCAGCATGTTGGAAGCACCATCCCCTCTACGGGGGAAAAGCATGACTTCCTACTCCTATAGAGAGTGGCAGTCTGGGAAAACCTCAGGCACAATCCTGTCCTGTCCTATTGGACCGTTAGGAGTCAGAATGGATTAATGACGGTGTGTTTGGTTTTGTTTATCTTCATTAATGAGTGTGCTGTGTCCTTCAAGGCCAACTTTATGCTAGAACGTAATTGTAAAAACAGGAATTCTTATTCATTTCCCTAGAAATATTATAATAAACGTAAAAGAGGAAAAAAAGAGGGAACAAATCACCCACAATCCTCCACTATCTACCCCCAACACACACACGGCCTCAGACGCAGTTTTTATTTTCATTTCCTATGCTCTCTCTCAGCCTTCGTCTGCAAGTCTACATCAGTATTACAGAATTGTCACCATTGCATAGAAACCATTTTACCTCCTGCCCTTTCCATGAAAGCACGAAGGAAACCCAACGTTGCCAGGTTCTGCATATCTGCATGTGCTTGACATTGTCACATACTTTGTCATATTCGTTCTTATAATTATCTGATGACGCAAATACATCCTGGGTTCACGAGACCGGTTAAATCACATTTAGAAGATTAGGCACACGTGAACTGTTTCTCATGTCAACACAGCGACAGAGGGGAGATGGCGCCAGCTTTCTCTAGTCACCCCGTCCTTTTGCAGGCTGTGCTATTCCCCCAGCTTGTTTCATGTCGACCACTTGACTCGATTCCAAGTTTCCTGAAGGCAGGCGTTGGGGTTTGCGCCTCCTTATCCCCAGCGCCTACCACAGTGTCAGAGGCATGTAATGAATGCTGGTGGAACCATTGCCACTCTAGCAGCCTGCTCTTCCACACACTTCCGGAGAGCTTGAGGTTTCCTTTCACTTCCTCCTTGCTTTGTTTTTTGATAACATGGGTTTGAATGTGTACCACCTGTGCTGGGTGTTGAGGAAACAAACAGAAGTTCCCTGCACCTGCCCAGTCAGAGCTCACGGTCTAGCAAGGAAAGCAAGCAGGATGCTGTGAGAGATGTGTTGAATGAGGTCCAGGGGGTCTGGGAGCATCTGAGATGGTTCTCTACAGAGAGTCTTAGACTGTCTAACTTGTGATGTGCGTGTGTGTGTGTGTGTGTACACATACCATTGACTGCCAGAAGAACTAAACAGTCCAACTTGGAGGAACGATAATGCTCCTTAGACACAAGGATGAGCACTTAATTTCACTCACTTTGGACATGTGATCTATAGGGACCAGTCCACAGAGAAGGTCAAGGTGGTTGGAAAAGCAGTATATCATGGAAAATGAGAAAAAGCTTCAATGAGATGCACTGGTCCAGTGGTGACGACAGTAGGCTCAGAGAGAAGTTTTCGGATTTGACATGTACCTAGACATGTCTCATTAAAGAAAAAGACCTTGCAATCTACTCCCCCCAAATCAGCCCTTGAAAGCCCTCCACAGCATCATTCTACTCTGACAGACACACATTTAGCCAGGGTTGGCTTGATGGCATCTGATTGGTTTGGGTCTATTTCAGTCTAGGCAGAAGGTATAGGACCCACATTTCTATTCACTAAGGCATTTTAATTTTTAAAATTTTAATTAGTACATCTCTAGGGAATGATCAGAAATTGAAACTAGATTCAGAGTAGGATGTGAAACTAGGGATAACACTGTTCATATCAGGTAGACCTTGACTGAAAGCAGAGAAAACCAAAAATGTGTGTTTTATTGACTATACAAAGACACTGTGTAGCTCATAACAAATTATAGATAATATTTAGAAGAATGGAAATTCTGACATTTTATTGTGTTCATAAGGAACTTGTACATAGATGAACATGTAGTCATTCAAACATAATAAAGGAAACACTGCATGACTTAAAATGAGGAAAGGTAACCATAGTGGTTTTACTTTTAAATGATAGTTACTCAATAGGTGTGCTAAAAAAAATAATCTGAGAGCTTAGACTGTATGACAAGAAACAGTATCATGATTGGAGGAAGAGTCACAAACAACTTATGGTATGCAGAGCCAACCTTGCTGAAAATGAGGAGGACTTGAAGCACAAATTGATGAAGATTAAAAAATACAGCCTGCGGGCTGAGCCCTGGTGGTGTAGTGGTTGTGCGCAGGACTGCGGCCCACTGGGATGGAGGTTCAATTCCAGCTCCACAGGAGCAAAGGCTGGGCTTTCTACCCCCAACACCAGAGGGCAGTGATGCCTAAAAAAAAATACAGCCTGCAGTATGGCTTAGTTTTGATATAGAACAAAAATCTTCACCACCAGACCAACAAATAAGATCATGATTAATGGAGAAAATATTAAAATGTGAAGGATTTCATTTTACTATAATCAATAATTATAGAAGCAGCAGTCAAGAAACCGAACAACATATTACACTGGGCAAATCTGCTGCAAAAGACCTTGTCAAAATGTTAATAGACAGATAAAGATACAGATTTACCCAAGCCATATTTTCAGTTGCTTCATACACATATGACAGTGAATTAGGAAGACTAGAAAAAATGGATGTCTTTGAATGATGGTGTCGGCAAAGAACACTGACAGTACTGTGGACAGTCAGAAGAATGAACAAATCTGTCTTGGAAAAAGTACAGTCAGAATACTCCTTAGAGGCAAGGATGGGGAAACTTCCTCTGATGTAATTTGGTCATGTAGTCAGGCAGGACAGTCCCTGAAAAAGGACATCATATTTGGTAAAGCAAATTATCAATGAAAGAAGAAGAAAACCTTCAAAGAGACGGATTGACACAGTGACTACAACAACGGTCTCAGCCTTAAGAATGACATGGTAAAGACAGCACTGGAATGGGGTGTGTTCTGTCGAACATAGGATTGCTGTGAGTCAAAAACCAGTTGCTTCAAACCATTACCAAGGAATTTTGTTCTATGAAGGAATTCTATCCTTCTATAAAGTAACTAACTACCAAAGAAAACATATCTTCTACAAGAATTGGGCTTTCATAGACATGTAATTATCTACATGTTGTAGTTACAGATTTTGGGACCAGTCTCGTGTTTGCTGGCTTTGTTTTTCCCCTCACTTTTTCTGGCCTGTCATTGCAAACCTGTGATATATTCTTTTTGATTGTGTCAGTTTCACATGAACCTTGCCAATATTATCGTTGTACTCTATGCTAACATTTTTCAGAATTTAGAAAGGTGATATAAGAATTCTGGCCAGATGAAGTTGGTGCTTGAGAGATTGTTGTCTAAATGTCAAAAGAGTTTATTTTCTCTCACTTCAAAACTCACAGTTTTCAAGTCCATTCTGACACGTGGTGACCCTAATGAACACAGTAGAACTGTTCTTGTGGATTTATGAGACTATCAGTCTCTACAAGGGCAAGAAGCCTCACCTTTCTCCCTTGGCACAGCTGGTGGTTTTGAACTGCTGGCCTGTATTGAGCAGAACCCACTATCTCACCAGGGACTCTCTCCTTTCAGAAATGCCCCATTTCAGGTCCATGCTCTCATTTCAGTGGAATTCCATGTTTGGATAATAGCATAGTCAAAACCCGGTGTTTGAATACATCACAGCTTAGCAGATGAAAGCGTTCCTAGTTTTGGATTTGGCATGGGAGTTGGGGTACAGTTGAGTCCCTTCCCCCACAACAGCCCCTGCAAATCTGAAGCTATCTCCCCATTTCTGCCCCAACCCCAAGCATCAATTTAGTCAGGGCGTCCCTTTCCCTGGAAAGTAAGACTGCTAAGAGAAGTATTTATCTAGATGCCAGAGTTTCAGATAATCATACAAAGATCTTGATGGTTCTTGTTGGACTCTATGAAAGAGCAATTTCAAATGAAAGCTATTAACCAGACAGCCTTACAATGCGGCATTGGTTCTGAGAACACAAAACAAGCTTCTAGGATTTTCATCTGTAACAATCTCTCTGAATCAAGAAGAAAAATTCTAACCTTTTTGGTCCCCTTGGAGAAGAGCAGAACTAACTAGAATTCTTCTACACAAAAGTCTTTTTTTGTTGTTCCCTAAACACTTTTGCAGTTGGAAATAAAGACCTCTGCTGACTAAGTCCTTTAGCAAATGCTCTAAATACGTCATCTGGGCCAACACCTTGTCCTGAGATTAGCCTGTTAACCTTTCACCCTTTACCCAGCCAGCCCTGGGAGAATGATCCTCTTAGAAGTCCCCTCAGGCAAGGCCCGCATCATGGGATGCCTAAGTCTATTTAACCTGGGGATTTGGGACAGCAGCTTTTCCATAGGCTATTGTTCTCTACAAAGATTTCATTTTCTATACTTCCTTCCAATTAGTTGGCCAGGGATTTGAAAACACATGTGATTATAATTCCGTGTAGACCATTCACCAAGGGGCCCTGCTAGCATAGTGGTTAAGAGCTGGGCTGCAATCCACAAAGCCCTGAGTTCAAAACCACCAGGTGCTTTGAAGGAGAAAGAGTTCTCAACTCCTCTAAAGAGCCTACAGTCTCTGAAACCCACATAGGCAGTTCAGCCCTACCATGTGGGAATGCCATGTGGAACGATCGACTAGATGGAAATTGGCTGAAACCATTTGTCTCTTTAGAGTGTAAAGACACAAAATTAATTCTGTTACATTTTATAAAATGTCACGCTTGTGTATTCATCCACATTCCACAGAGAAAGAAGAAGGCTCCCAAATTACAACATCTATGAGTAATAATAGCTGGTATGAATAGCGCCCTCTAGAACCTACATACAGCATCTCTTGTTTCCGTAGGACTTCGAGTATAACTGTGGAGCCCCTGGCAATGAGCATCCTCTGTTCGGTACAGATGGGAAACTGAAACTGAGGAAAAGAAAGACTTTTCCACATTTATTCAGAAGGGTAAAAATGATTGAAAGCCCTTTTCCATTTCTTTTTCCCTACTTGAAGGATAAGCTTTTCTATTTAACTCATTTGGGGTTACTCCACTCCACTTTTATTGCTAAATAACAACGAATGATGAAGTGTATTTTCGTGTTACTAAGATTTACCTGAAGTCCGCCTTTCTCACAGAATAGAATTAGCACAGAAATAAATTAGAGTATGGGAACCAAATAGAGAATGTAAAGAATCAATTGAATGCCTTTGAGAACAAAGCTCTCCACTGCCAGGAGGAAGGCTGGCAGTTCAAACCCATGCCGAGAGAAGTACCTCTGAATAAAGGCCGGGCCCTCTGCTTGAGCCAGGTCACCACCTTGAGCACGTTATCAAGCACTTCTACTCGGCACACATGGGGTCACAAATGCACTAAGGATAGCTCACCAAGTCAAGGAGTAGACGCTTCTGTATGTAATTGGCACTTAACAAGCATTGTGAAGATGGCACAGGACCGGGCAATGTTCCACTCTGCTGTAACCCACCAGATGGCATCTGATCACGGCATGCTCCAGAGCAGAAGACTAAGGGCGTGCAGCAGAGCAGCACGCGGGGCAGAGCAATGACGTGCCCCCAACCTGCTTTGGGGCCAGGGCATCAGACCCCATCAAACTGGACTGGAAAATACTCCTCAAGGTCAGCAAACAGACCCGGAACTATTTATAGGGTTTTCTCTTTTCTTGTCATTGAATTGCTGCTGTTTTCTCTTCTTTCGTTGTTTGGTTTTGCTCTGTCTTGTTTCTGTGCTTACGCTTTAAGTTAAAATGGGTGCGATTAACAATCCAGAGGAGAAAACAAAGGGGCCGATGCTTCCTGGGGGACACCAGAAAGGGGGGGCTGGAGGCAAGGGAAAGGAACGGAGGTGTCCAAGCACAAGGGAACAGTAATTGATCTAACATCAATGATGAGGAAAGCATAGGATGCCTGGTAGGGCTTGAACAAGGGCAATGTAATTGAGAAGAATTACTGAAACCCATTGAAGATTGAACATGGTAGTGGGACAAGAGGAAAATAAAAGGAAATAGAGGGAAGAACTAGGAGACAAATGGGTATTTATAGAAGTCTAAATACAGGTAATACATATGTAAATATACTTATATATAATGATAGGGAAATAGATCTATGTGTGTGTATATATATATATATATATATATGTTAAGTATTAAGGTAGCAGACGACATTGGGCCTCTACTCAAGTATTCCCTCAATGCAAGAATGCTCTGTTCCAATAACCTGGCATTCCATGATGCTCACCTTTCCAACAAGATCGCAGAAGACAAAATGGGTACATGGGAAATGTAGTGAAGAAAGCTGATGATTCTCAGCTGTCAAAAAATCTATCAGTGTCTGAGACAAGGGAACAATAAGTGATCTAAAATCAATAACTTAGAGACTTAAAGACTTGAAAATAAACAAGCATCCACCTAGCTGAGAAGCAATAAAACCCACATGGAGGAAGCACACCAGTCCTGTGTGATTGTGAGGTGTAGATGGAATCAGGTATCAGGCATCAAAGACCCATAACAAAAATTCATATCAATGTGAATGAGTGGGAGGTGGGAGTCAAGACCCAAAGCCCATCTGTAGATAATTGGACATTCCCTTACAGAAGGGTCACAAGAAAGAGATGAGTCAGTCAGGGTACGGTATAGCACTGATGAAACATACAACTTTCCTTTAATTCTTTAATGCTTCCTCCCCCACCCCCACTATCATGACTCCAATTCTACCTTACAAATCCAATGAGAGCAGAGCATGTACAAGGGTACAGGTAAGAGCTGAAAATACAGGGAATCCAGGACAGACAAACCCCTCAGGACCAATAATGAGAGGAGCGGACCAGGACAGGCAGGGGAAGGTGGGAGGAGAAAAGGGGAACTAATCACAATGATCTACATATAACCCCCTCCCTGGGGGAAGGATAGCAGAAAAGTGAGTGATGGGAGACATTGGTCAGTGTAAGACATGAAAAAATAATAATTTATGAATTATCAAGTGTTCATGAGGGAGGGACTGTGAGGGAGGGAGGGGAAAAAATAAGGAGCCAATACCAAGGATTTAAATAGAAAGAAAATGCTGATGACAACAAATGTGCAAATCTGCATGTATGGATGGATGGATGGATTATGATAAGAGCTTTATGAGCCCCCAATAAAATGATTTTTAAAAACATGCTAACAAGCTATGAATCTTATCAATACATGTTCATTTCTGGGCTAAACTAATTAGCAAAGTGTTCTTGGGTTGTAAAGCAATGCTAGCAGGCACCTCTGGATTAGGGCAAAAGACTGCTCATTGGGTGTGACTTCAAGCAAAGAAGACATAGGAACTATCACACTCTTGAAATCTGAAAATTTAAACAGTAATTAATGACATGAGAACAGTGTCGTGAAGGGAGAGGAAGATTCTACATGAAAGCTACAAATATAGATGGGGTGGACGTGAAAAGAAAAGTAGAGACAAAGTGAGTGTTGGCCTTTCTCTTTAAATCTTTTTGGTATGTATTTTGACACCCCATGCTCATATCATTTTTGAAGTTTACAACCTTTTACGAATGCTTTTGAAAAAAGGCAGTGGCTTTACACATGTCAAAGCAGGATTGTCTTTGTACAAACTCTTTTACACAGAGTATCTCTCCTATTGCATTACAAAGGAACCTCAGTGACACAGCAGATAGGCACGCTACTCATCAGAGACTGGCAGTTCAGACCTACCAACAATTCCACAGGAGAAGATGGGGCAGTCTGCTTCGACAATGATTTAAAGCCAGGATCAATTCAAATAGAGTCTGGGGTCTTAAGGGCTTGTATTCAAACCAACAGCCATTTCAGTGAGGCTTCAACTAAGTCCACATGGAAGAAGCAAACCAGGGTGATCCAAAGGTGACAATAACAATATCCAATACGAGGAAGGGAAAAGCATCAGAGCTTTGATTGTGAATACCTGGTTTGTAGAAGGGTTAGGATCACCTGGAATAAAATATGCATAGAAACTGTCAATTATGTATGTGTGGATCGTGATGGGAGTTGTATGAGCCCCTAATAAAATGATTGATTTTCTTTTAAAGGGGGCGGGAAGAGGAGCTTATACCAAGTATATTTTATACTCAAGTACAAAACATCTGGAAATGAGGATGGCCACATGTGTACAAGTGTGCTTGATATAAATGATGCATGGAATGTTATAAGAGCTGTAAGAGTCTCCAATAAAATCATTAAAAAAAGAAAGAAATCGTCAACTATAAAGTGAGATGCACACATTTGCAATTCTAGTGAAAATACGGCGAAAACTCACCATTTTCCTTTTGAAGCTTTAAACTATAATCCCCTGGTAGGGCCTTGGCTGACCACATCGCATCCTTTGGAGCCCTCAGAAGGGAAGAATCATGAAGTTATAAAATCATAGTATGTGAAGAAGCCACAAAGTTCTAGGTAGAAAAACGTGATCACCTCAACGAGGTGCGTGGAGGTTATCAAACCTGGAAGATCACCTTAATATCTTTTTTCTAGCACACTATCTTCTGTGTCTTCACGAATCAGCCCGGCCTAGAGAGAAAGAAATGCTCTTCACTGCAGCCACAATACAAAGACTTCTTTGAGGGTTACAGAATGTACTAATTGTGTTGAGGAGCGAATGCAATTACTGCCACGACAAATGCAAATTCCCCTAGGAGGAAAACGTGTCTTTTTGACCAACTCATAAATGAATCTGAATGCTCAGTCTGCATTAGCCTGTGCAAGTCATATTCAACGGCCTGCAACCCCAGTGAGACAAATCGCAACATCAATGAAAATGCACAGACTCTCGAGGCTGAGATGTTAAAAAGAAAGATTTATCCATTGATTTTGTGTTGAGGAATTATTTTGGCAGGGAGGGCTTGGTGTTTTGTTTTGGCTTTGGCGACAGTAGCAATCCCTCCCATTTGTGTAGGCTTCCGGGTTTCAAAGCGGTGTCACGCACATGCTGGCTTTGATCCTCACAATGGCGCTATGATGAAGGCATGTGATTTTCCAAGAAAACCCACTCATGGTTTTCAACTGATCTCCTCTTTTGTTTCAGGCATATTGCAACTCAAGGAGCTGTAAGCCTCAAGTGCGAAGAGTCAGAAGAATTCAGCAAGGCAGACATAATGATCAAGGTTTTCTAAAGCAACTGTGTGTGTGTGTGTGTGTGTGTGTGTGTGTGAAGGTATTTATGTGAATGGCAAAGAAATGATATTTATATGAATAGCAAGAAAATATGGATAACAAAGATCCCCAAATCTGTATGGTCTACTACATACATTTACTGCAATTGGCATTGTTCCAATAATAGACTAAATACATCGTGGTGTGGATTTGGGGTGGGTGCTTAATGTGTGTGTGATAGGGGTAGTTTTGGTTGGGTCCATGCCTCAGTCACTGATATCACTAGTACCTGATGGCAATATTTTGCCAATGAAGTAGAGGAGGTGGATACACAGACAAGAGTCATACTACCTAAGTTCACATTGCAGCTCCAGCACTTAATAGCTGTGAGTTATTAGCTTTGTGTAATGCTGGGTTTTCCACTGTACCCACTTATCAACTTTCCTCTTTTTAAAAATGGGTATAATAATAGTACCTACCTCAGAGGATTATTGTGAAATTGAATATACACAAAGCACTTAGAAGTTTCTGGCAACAAGTAAGAAATGTAGGCATTGGCTGAGCCCCAGTGGCGCAGTGGTTGTATGCAGGACTGCGACCCACTGGGTTGGTGGTTCAAATCCAGCAGCAGCTCTCCAGCAGCAAGGCTGGCTTTCTACTCCCAGTGATGCTCAAAAAAAAAAAAAAAGAACTGTAGGTATTTTCTATTGTTTCTATAATGCCTGCGGTGAATATGATGATTATTCACATTTGTGCATCAATCCCTAATATGAAACAATGAAGACGTGGAAGATTTTTACCAATGTCTGCAATCTGCAGTTCATCAAACGTACAATGAAAATGCATTGTTAATGATGGGTCCCTAGAATACAAAATTGAAAACATAGAAAATCTGGTATCAGATGGAACACAATAGAATCCAATTGACTCCCTCTGTAAAAAGAGACTGTGGAGAAACTCAGCAGTGTCACTTAGAAAAATTCCAGAGGTTGACTGAGCAACAAAGTATGAACTTGAGTATATGCCACTTAAGCTTAGAGAACAACTCAAGAATAGACTTGACCAGTGGCGTAGTGGTTGTGCGCGGGACTGCGGCCCACTGGGACGGAGGTTCAATTCCAGCAGTGGGGCTGGGCCTCCTACTCCCACCACCGGAGAGCAGCGATGCCCCCCCCAAAAAATAAAATAAATAAATTTGTTCTTGAACATAGAGTAGCTAAAGCAAATGGAAGAAAGGAGAGAGTAGCAGAACAGAGCAGCTTTCAAAGGGACATTCAGGAAGACAAACTCCAGTATTATAAAGAAATGTGCAAAGATCTAAAGGGAAGAACGTGCAGCACTTCTCAAGCTGAGAGAACTGGAGAGGATATTCAAGTCTTGAATTGAAACACTCTGGAGAAAAACTAAACAGAGCAGTAAGCATCAAAAGAAGACAAAAAGAATGCACAGAGTCGTTATACCAAAAAGAATTGGTCAGGGTTCAACCATTTCAGGAGGTAACATCGGAACAAGAGCCCATGGTATTGAAGGAACCACTGGTATTGAAGACACTGATGAAAAAGGAAACTGGCACTGAAATGTTTCAGCAAATGGATGTAAAGCTGGAAGCACTCCCTCAAAGAAATGTGGATGGCAACTGCTAGGCTGACCGCCCAATTCCAAAGGAATGCAAACATCATCGACCGGCACCGTTAACACTGGAGGAAAGTAAATTTGTGTCAAAGATCATTTAAAAATGGTTGCGGTAGTAGATCAACAGGCAATTGCCAAAAAACTCAGCCCGTATTCAGAAGAGGCCTTAGAATGAGGGATAGCATTGCTGACGTCAGAGGGCTCTGTGTTGAAAGTGCAGAATGCCTGAAACAGGTGTATCTTTGTTGTGTTAATTATGCAAATACACTAGGCCCGTGGACTATGGACAACATTGTAAGGAATGGAAATTACAGAGCCCTTAATTGTGTTCACGTGGAATCTGTACAAAGACCAAGAGACAGTTGTTCCATCAGAACCAGGATACTGCATGGTTTAAAATTGGGAATGGCATGTATCGGGTCTGTAGCCCTTCAACATATTGAGTCAGTTTCTAAAGGGAGCAAATCATCTAAGAAACTGGACTACTTGTAGGAGGGCATGGCATCAGGAGTGGAAGAAGACCAGTTAACTTGAAATATGTAGATGATGCAACCTTGTCTTCTGAAAGTGGAGATGTCAGGCCTTTAACTGATGACGATCAAATAATACAGCTGTATTGCAGGTCGACGTGGTCAAGGGTTTAATTTTATGTTCAACCACAATCAGCACCCATGGAAGCAGCAGTCAAGAAATAAAGTGGTATTGCCTGGGGATGTCTGCAACAAAAGGTCTCTTGTAAGTGTCCAACAGCAAACAGAGCATTCTGCCTCTGACAGCCCAGGGCATTTTCAGACAGTGACCAGACGTCCAGCTTTTTAACAATTTAACAACATCTCGCGACATTTTAAAATTAAAATAAATATATTGCAGGGCTGAGCCCCGGTGGTGTAGTGGTTGTGCGCGGGACTGCGGCCCACTGGGATGGAGGTTCAATTCCAGCTCATAGGAGCAAAGGCTGGGCCTCCTACTCCCACCACCAGGGCAGTGATGCCTAAATAAAATTTTTAAAAAATTAAAATAGATATATTGCAATACTATTTTTGCATTCTATGAACATTTTTGTTGTTCCATATAGGCCAAATTTTAAATCAAGAACCCCCCTCTCCCCCCATCAATGGTGTCCCGCTTAAAATCTGGTCACTTGTAATATATTTATTTTAATTTCAAAATGCCGCGGGACATTGTTAATTGTTAAAAATCGGGACGTCTGGTCACTTTACCTTATATACATGTGAAAGCTGAAGAGTGAATAAGCAAGTCCTTGCCACTCTCACCCACCCATCAGTGGGGAGCAGAGAACCGGAAGAGCGTGTGTAGGGATGATTCCTTTAGTCTCATATATTAAGGAGCATGGCAGGCTGGATTTCTGGAGTAAGAGGCCTTCACCCTTGTGAGTTGGAGGTGAGTAATAATCAATTCTCGTAATTAATATTGTTTCTGAGAGGTTGAGATGGAGCTGCAGGAAGGGGACAGAGCTCAGTTAGGGATGAAATGCAAATATATAGGGTTTATTGGAGGTAGTGAAGGAATTATGAGAAGGGAAGGGACAGCAGAGAAAGAGACAGACAGGAGCATCCTGAGCTGCTCATGGGTGGTCCCGAGGCCCAAGAGTTATGCCAGGGAGCTGCGCCTGGTGCTGGGATGGTGGGATATATAGATATGATTTGAGTTGAAGGCAGGTGGATTGTTCTCAGTGCTTTGGTTGCTAGGAAACAGTGTTGGGAGAGCAAGACTGTGCCCCACCCGGGTGGGAGTCATCCTGTCCCTGGGAAACAATACCAGGGAGGTGTGTTCCCTGATGAGCTAAGTTCTGTGGAGTGCTCAAGGTAGGTGCTTTGAAGTTCAGGTGCTATGAAGCTTAGCAGACCATCCGTCTTTTTGAGGGGGTGGAACAGAGGATATTGGGCTCTGGACTTGGCTCAAACAGTTTCCCATTAATAAAGTGACCGAATTTTAACACTGGTAAGGCAGGACACTGTTGACAGGGGTTGGGGGTGGGGGTGGGGAGGGAGTATATTCCCTTCCCATTCTCCCGCCTTTCCCTAGCTTGTCGAGCATTCTTTCCAAAAATCGAGACTTTCATAAAATGCCACGGGATGTGGGAAAAATTGCTTGAATTCAGGACTGTCTCGCCAAAATCGGGATGTCTGGTCACTTTACATTATACCCTCCTATAATAGTGCTACTTTACAGTTGTCTCTTATAAGCATATAGCTGACTGCTACTATGTAGCCAGCAACTTTGCTGATAGAAGCAGATATTATATTCTTGCTCTCTCTTCCTGCTGTGTCATCAAACACCCCTCATACCTTCCCCCAGTAGAGATGGACTGGGGGCACTTTAGCCACCTGAACCTGGATTCAAGATATTTACGAAAGCTCAAATTTTGGGTGTGGTTGCATTACTTATTGTCAGTAATTTTGCCTTAGCAGCTTTCAATGTATAGAAAGTGCCTGTGTTGCCTCTGCAGCTCTTTCAAATTTAATACATAAAACAAAAGGGGGATTTGTGGGAAACAGAAAAGCTATTCCCCATGATATATGCCAAGCCTAAGGCACTGACTCTACACTTAGAGTCAACTGCTCAAAGATTACCAGCCATCTAGAACAATCAGACCTTATTGCCTGTCCCACCCTGGTAGCGTCCACTCCCTTCTGATCAGACTAATGGATTGTTTTTCTGTAGGAGAACCCAAAGACACCCAAGCTCAAGCCCACTCAACTACAATGACTCTAACGCCTGCCCATCTCGTTCGGTGTATGCCTTCCTGTCACACGTGTGCCTCTAGTGCCTACCCTTCCTGTTGCGTGTATATTATGTCCCCTTCCTGTCACATGTATGTCTATTGTACAGCCCCTTCCAATTATGCGTGTGGTTACCTGTAATTAGGGGGCGTGGGGATGTGCACGCCTGCCCCTAGCCCCCACCCCCCGAGTATATATAAACCTTGGTTGGAAATATATTCTCTCTTTCTGCATGGACCTGGCTGTTGAAGTCATGGCTTCAGGGGAGGTAAGCGATCACATGCTTTATCTTGTCTGATGTCTCTTTAATACTCCCCCTCAATCACACAAACACTCATTGGGCCCATTTGATTGTGGGGGCTGGTACCCCACAACAGACCGTGATTGAGATCCCCCTTGGTTGTGGCCAAGAAAAAGAGAAAGCTAGATTCCTTACCCCATACTACAGAGAGTACAAAGAAAGGAACAAAAGCAAAAATTAATATCAGGGCCAGGAATAACCAAGGATCTGGGTGGTCTGGTACTTTCTGCTTCTGCTGACACCCGGTAGCCTCCTCTCCTCCTGACTGTTGATTGACGTCCTTCCCTAGAAAGCAGCCTGGCAGGAAGGGGAGCATCGGCAGAGTTGTCTGTCCCTGGCTAGTAGTTTGCCTACCAGTTACTTTCCAGTAGATTCTCACTCATGGTGATCGTGCATTGCAGAGGACAGTTTGTTCCACGGGATTTTCCACCTTTCGAACTTCTGGATGGGTTCAAACCTCCAATCTTTTGGTTAGTAGCTGAGTGCTTAACTGTTTGTGCCACCCAAGGAGTTCGTTAATTTGTTTAGCAGAGGTCAAACCTACACCAGGTGCCACTGAGTTGATTCCAGCTGCTGGCAACCCAAACTAGAGCTGTGCACCACAGGGGTTCAGTGACTGCTGATTGGGAAATAGATCACTGGGATTTTTCCAAGGCGCCTCTGTGTGGGCTCAAACCACCCACCCTTTGACTAGCAACCAAGCACTTACCCAGGGGTAGCAGAGATCATGGCAGTGCCTGGTAAACTGAGAACCAGGGAGATGACCAGAGTGGCAAAACAGTTGTTGAGAACAGAAATAATTGGGTGGAGTCTACACTCAAAGATCCTGAGTCAAGATGTCCAACTTTGGATATTAGCCCATTGTCACGGAGAGAATGCAACCAGACCAGCAGACTGCGGCACTCTTCAGGGCCTATATTGCCGGAGAAGTCCCAAACTTGTAAAATGACATCTTGTAACTGATTGGCTTTATGAACAATCCCTAGGTCTTATAACTCAACCCCAAAGGAGAATAACTTCTAAAGCAGAGTGCTCTCGCTGCTTGTTTTTTGTTAGATGCTGTGGGTTGGTTTTGGCTCAAAGGGAGCCGGTGTACAACAAATCAGAGGGATGCCCCATTCTGCACCATTCTTACAACATTGACACGTTGCTGAAGCTACGGTGGTGGTCCATCTAGTTGAGGATCTTGCTATTCTTCACTGCCCCTCTTCTTTACCAAGAAGTATAGATTTATGGAATGATAATTCCCCCAGAATATTCCTTCCTGGAATGGCCATGAGGCCAAAGGACAATGGAAATTTCTGTCATTAGAAACACTAAAAATCCTTTATTTGCTAATACTGACATGTCGTCTATGACTTAGTGTGTCCCTGCTAGCCAAAAATCTCTTTGCCATAATCCCTTTTGTTATATATTATCAATTCTGGAAATGATTATTAATATTGTATGCAGGTAAAATGTTGCTGAAGATTATCCAACAACAGTTGTACAGAAAAATGACAAGGAGCTATCAGAAATTCAGGCCAAATTCAGAAGAAGATGTGTGTGGCAGTCATGTACTCTGGTGCTAATTTGATTAAGAGTGTAGGGGTGGAGTCTAGCCTGTCAATCTGGAGATAGCCAATGAGACCTCCGTGTGGGCATGGCTTTCTCTGAGAATTCTGGGAAATCTAGTGATATATCCCCCGTGGACATGACAGACCATCAACTCAGTCCCTGGAAGAAGCTCTACTGACAAGACAAGATGGCAGCAATGTTGATAGACCCTGAGACCTGGAGGAGCTGGAGGAGAAGCCACATGGGCTTACTCTGATGGAACCAGACCTCTGGGGCCTGAGAAGCCACGTGGAGACTCCTGCCAGTGCATAGATGCCTGGAATGCCATAGGGAGTCCCCTGCCAGTGCTAAGATGCTTCTACTGCCACTGGGTGCACCAGACTCTGCACCCACTGGCCTGTGATTGTCCTGGCATCATTGCATGTGCTTTGTGAGTCTGAAGAGGACTAATGGATTGATATTGGACATATGGACTAATATCAGACTTATGACCTTGGACTGGACTGGGCTGGGATGCTTTCTCAATGTTCCATTCCTCTTGTTTATAAACCTCTCCCTTATATACATATGTGTGTTTATGAATTTGTCTCTCTAGTCTACCCACACTAATACACCATGGAATAAGGGATATCATTGCTGATGTCTAAGGGACCATAACATGATGGATAGCCTTGAGAAGAAGGGGAATTCCAAAAGACTTCAATATGCTCAGTCTGACTCTGTTCATGGATCAAGAGACAGTTATGAGAACAGCACCAGTGTCTCCTACATGATTAAATCAATAAAGGAACACATCGTTGTATCCTCTCACCAAACTTGGTCAATCTGAAGGCTGGACAAACCACCAGAGAAGCTGGATTATATGAAGAATGATGCAGCTTTAGGACTAGAAGAAGGCTTATGAACAACCTGTCATACATACATGACACAACCTTGCTTATTGAACATGATGAGGACTTGGAGGACTTGCTGATGAAGATCACAGACTGCAGCCTTCAGTGTGGATTACAAACCAGTCTGATGAAAACCCAAATCCTCAAAAGTGGACCAGCAAGCTGAGGACGGAGCTGAGCCCCGGTGGTGTAACTGGTTGAGTGGGGCACTGCAGCCCATGGGCTTGGCGGTTCAAATCCAGCGGCAGCTCTCAGGAGCAGCACTGGGTAGCACCCATGACCACCAGAGGACAGTGATGCCCCCCAAAAAAAACAGTAAGCTGAGGACTAGAGGGACTCGTGGCTGCTTGCTGAGGAGAGGTGTTGCTGCGACCTAGTCACAGTTGCTATGAGACAGTGACCTCACTGTTTCCTGATCCTGCTTCACTTGGGGTCACTGGTTAACTCATCTAATAAACTCACTGGCCTCAAGCTGATGTTGACTCATGGCATGATCCTATAGGATGGAGTAGAACTGCCCCCCTGTGAGTTTCTAAGACTAAGTCTGTATGGGATTACAAAGCCTCACCATTCTCCTAAGGAGTGGTTGGTGGTTTTGAACTGCCTACCTCTCTCTTAGAGGCCCAACATGTAAGCACTATGCTACCAGGGATCCTGATAACTTCCCTAATAAGCCCCCTTGGTTGTGAGTCTTGTCTGTGAGCTCTGTGTGGCATCTGTTGCAGGTGACTGGACCAGCACAGAGTGCTGTGCAAGGAACACTTAATGTCATAGTAGGTCAAGAAAGGTGGATGGGTCTGACATCTGCCTTGTGGCAGTAGAGAAGCCAGAGGAGGTCGGATATGGGCCTCCCCATTTCCAGGCCATTTTCTGCAAATACAGACAGAGCTTCCCTTCTCTCCATTTCTGACTAGGCTGCCTCAAGAGGCCTTGGATCACTGATGCTTTTCCCATGTCTTCCCTGTCTGGCTCCTCCCCAGTGGATCATCCTCCATGTCTCTCCTAATATGAGAGTAGAACTGACAGTGGCATGGAAAAGGGGACCACACTCCTTTGGGGGCTCCCTGGACTTTATGGTGGCCCAAGTCTACAGCAGATGCTTATCTTACACAAGGTAAAGAAAACAGGAAGGCTGAGCCCCGGTGGCGTAGTGGTTGTGCGCGGGACTGCGGCCCACTGGGACGGAGGTTCAATTCCAGCAGTGGGGCTGGGCCTCCTACTCCCACCACCGGAGAGCAGTGATGCCAAAAAAAAAAAAAAAAGAAAAAGAAAAAAAAAACAGGAATCCTCGTATGTGGAGAACATTGTAAAAAAGTGGAGAAAAGATTGAAGTTGCCAAGGATTTCATTTTACTTGGATCCATAATCAATGTTCGTGGAAGCTGTCGGCAGGAAATCAAATGGCACACTGCACCGGGCAAATCTGCTGTACGACAGCATCACTTTGAGGACAAAGGTGCATCTGATACAATCCAAGGTGTTTTCAAGGGCCTCACACCATGCGATGGTGAGAGTTGGAGTTTGAATAAGGAGGACTACAGAAGAACGGATGCATTTCCACTCTGGGAAAGAAGATGGACCTTGCCAAGAAGAAGAAACACTGCCAGTCTTGGAAGAAGTACAGCCAGATGCTCCATAGAAGCAAGGATGGCGAGACTTCATCTCAAGGTCTTTGGACATTTTATCAGGAGGGGCCCGTCCCTGGAGAAGGACATCAGACTTGATAAGGTAGAGGACTGACCAAAAAGGGGACACCCTCCATGAAATGGACCCACAGTGGCTGTCATTGTGGGTTCCTCTGGGACATGGTTTGCGAGGATGGCGCCGGGCAGTGGCGTGGCGTGCTCTGATCTACAGTGGGTCACCACAAATCGGAACTGACTTGCTGGCATCTTGCAGCAAGCTCCGTTCAAGGTCATCAACACCGGCCGACGACCAGTGCTTGCTGGGGTGGTGTGTACCATCGCGTCAGTGTGGCCTCACTGGTGCCCCCATAGGACAGAGTCAAATTGCCATGCGGGGTTCTGTGGCGGTCATGTTCCTATGTCAATTTCATGATTGGGATGTAGGGGTGGAGTCTGGCCTATTAATCTTGAGAAAGCCATTGAGTAGCCAATGAAGCCTCTGTGTGGGCATGGTTTTCTCCTGAGAATCCCAGGAAGTCTCGCGGTATTTCCCTTGTGGAGATGAGAGACCATTTCCCTAGTTGTTGGGAGTCGCTCGACTGACAAGACACGATGGCAGCATCCGAGGAATCAGAAGACCCGGAGGAGAAGCCGCACGGCCTTATCCTCATAGAACCAGACCTCTGAAGCTGGAAAAGCCACAGAGAGACCCCTGCCAGTGCTGAGATGTTTCTATCATCAATGGATACTGCTGATGGACCCTGAGCCCTGAAAATGAGGAGTCATGAGGGGACCCCTCCCAGTGCCAGGACTCTGCGCCCACTGGCCTGTGATCTCGTGAGTCAGAGGGCGACTTTATAGACTGGTATCGGGCCTGTGGGCTAATATCGGACTGATGACTTTGAACTGGACTGGGCTGGGATGCTTTCTCAATGTTCCATTCCTCTTGTACCTAAACCTTCCCCTTTATATCCATATGTGTGTCTATGAATTTGTTTCTCTAGTCTACCCAGACTGACACAACTCTGAAGACTGTGGTTTTTAGGAACATAGATCCCCAGCCCTTTCTCCCATGCAGCTCCCAGGGCGGGGTCAACCTTGGGCTTATCTGGGAAGCATCCCAGGTGGCACAGAGACATCGCTTTCATTCATGGTGGCATGGTGGGTAACCACCCTGGGCTGCTAACTTCAAGGGCAGCAGTTCAAAACCACGAGTCTTCAGAGGAGAAAGATGAGACTGATGACTCCTGTCAAGAGTTATAGTCTCAGAAACACACAGGGTGGTCCTGCTGTGTCCTGTAGGAGGCGCTGAGTCAGAATGTTCTGGAAGACAGTGGGTTTTGAAAGGATTCTTGTTTGGGGTCTTTATTGCCCTCTGATGAAGGCTTTAAGGTAAGGTGACCAAACATACCACTTTTTAACAACAACGTCCCGCGGCATTTTAAAATGAAAATAAATATATTACAATACTATTTTTGCTTTCTGGCTGAGGCCTGGTGGTGTAGTGGCTGTGCGCAGGACTGCGGCCCACTGGGATGGATGTTTGATTCCAGCTCCATGGAGCAAAGGTTGGGCCTCCTACTCCCACCACCTGAGGGCAGTGATGCCCCCCCCCCCAAAAAAAGCTTTCTGTGAACATTTTTGTTGCTCCATATTGACCAAATTTCTAATGAAGAACACCCCCCCTCCACACACACACACACACACACACACACACACGCAACCCGGTCAATGGTGTCCTGCTTAAAATCTGGTCCCTTTACTGAGGTAGCAAATGAATTTCCAATCTAGAATTAAGCCAATTTCCACTCAGGAGTGAGTTACCCAATAAGGCACCGGGGATCCTCAAGCTTATGACCCGCAGAACACATGTGGCCCGCTGAGAACATTTATCCGGCCCACTCGGTGTGTTTGCCAGCGCCGCTGTCCTGCTGAGCAGCCAAATTATGCAGTGAATTTGTTCATAGTTGTTGTTTTTTAACTCTAGTTCTGTCCTCCCATGGTCTGAGGGGCAGTGAACTGGCCCCCTGTTTAAAAAGGTTGAGGACCCTTGCAATAAGCGAAGTAAATACAGATTTACTTGTGCTTACTGACTAATCTGTAGTGACCGAGCACAGTAAAGCCTTGCTTAGGGAGCCCTCATGGCACAGTGAGTTTGAGTTCTGGTCCATATGTGCTTGCCTTGCATGCTGGGTACTGTGTTCCTGTCAGGGATTGTTGGTTTGAAGGGAGACTTTGCCTCTGTGGGAAGGTGCTGGGACGAAGAGAGAAGACAGTGACAGCTGTACTGAGAAGCAGAATCCTTGATATGGTGGGAAAATGTCAAATGGGTTATTACAGATTCGTAAGCCAGCACAAATAAGCCTGTGCCTACCTTACTGATTGGGTAATTTGACGCCTCTCCCCATTCCAAATGAGGACAAATCCATCCTATCACTCCGAGGTCCCCTGCCCCCAAAAGCTCGGATACCAATTAGCCCCCATTGGAGATTAATAAACAATACAATAATGACAGATAAAAAGACTAATTCTGTGGCCGAGAGAATCTCTGTAATTAATTTAATCCCAGCTGAAAGATCAGCTGTGCGCCGCCGTGCTCACCAGCAGGGCCCATTTACCCCAGACTGTCCCGAGCTCAAAGCCAGGGTGTGCCTGGGAGCCTGCACTTAAGCAACAATGAGAAACAGATTGTACTGTCAGGCTTCATTAAAGCGCATCATTAGTATTCCAATTTGCGGACTGTCACTCGCCCTCAGCCTCTTACCAATTCTTCCGTGGCTCATTGTGAAGTTTGGTTCAGCTGTGACTCAGAAAAAAACTCTCCCCCGACGATGTCCGGATGGCAGGAGGATGGGTGTCCTCTGATGCCTGTCGCGCTGCAGCTTAAAGGCAGAACCCTGGGGAAGGGATGGGCCCGGACTCGGTTTGAAAATCAAGTCTGGTGCAGCTGCTTGAGATCCTGACATTTTCCAGGCATAGAACTTTCTAGGGTTCAGCCCTCGCGATAAGAAACAGGGGGGCTTTGTCATCATCCCCAGAGCTTCGTCCCACTCTTCTCTCTTGTTTTCATGGAGCTGTACTTAATGACTCCCGGTCACCTTCTAGGACTGAGTAGAACTGTGGATTCCCAAGGTTTCTACTCTTTACAGGAGTAGAAATGTCTGCTTTCGCCTGTGGGGTGACTGGTGGTTTTGAATTGCTGACCTTGCTGTTAGCAGCCCAGTTTGTCACCCGCTATTGCTAATTATAAATAGAATCACATTAAAACGGGAAATGACTCGGGGCTCCAGGGTCCCCAGAGGACAGGAAGCTACCCTGGTTGTCCCAGGAAAGCCAGTAGCTCTGCACACGATTTCTGCTGCCTGTGGAGAGGCACTACCTTGCCTTTTATCTTCCATGCCTCAGCTGGTGGTATGTGGATTTCCTGATGGTGGCATGCACAGAGGTCCCCATTGACATGCTTATAACATGTTTTCCCAGCACAGAGAGCCACAGTCTGGGTGGCTGTCTGTTTGGGGAGTTACTCTGTGGCTTGGTGCTCGACCACCTTTCTTCTCTGCTTCCTTCCGTGGCTGTTTCGGCGACTGTTTGGGATCCTAAGTCCCGGGAACCTTTCAAGAGGCTTGTCTCCTGTCTCATTTTCGAGATCGTCTAATCTTCTCAGGAATGTGTGCCACCCCCCCTCTCCTCCCTTTCTCCTACGTGCCATTGTTCAGTTGGCAAAAGACATCTAGGAGTGAGAAAGTGCAAATAAGTGGAAAACTGTGCGCGCCAACCTCGCCACAAACCCTAACCCTAAGTCCCTGTGCTCTTGGGCTTCCACCCACTGCCCTTGCTCCCGACTGCTCCCCCCCAAATTAGAGGTAACAGTGGCCTCCTTTGTGTCCCGTAGTCCAGAGGGCACATCTTGGTTGTAGCCATTGTAACCTGTCATTCTAGTTTCCCTTAAAAAACCAAAACACTAAAAAAAGTGTTGTTGTGAATTGGGTGAAGGCTTACAGAGCAGATCAGTTTTCCGCTCAACAATTCGTGTCCATTTTGTTTCATCTCACTGATTGCAAGCCTCACAACGTAACATCACATATCCCACGTCCTCTCTGTATGTCTTGTTTCCACATTGCCTCCTTTCCTGTTTCATTTTTGCTTTCAATGCCTTGTGACCTTAGCACATGCCCTAGCCGAGGGGTTGGCCAAGGGATTGAAGAGCCAATCCTGCCCCTCCTAACAACTTTAAAACACTCAGGAGCCTTTAACTATGTCTTTCCAAACAAACGCGACACCGCACATTCACAGTGAAAGAGCCACAGATGGCTCGTGAGCTGCAGTTTGCCGACCACTGGCCTAGCAGAGAAAAAACTCTCAGTAGAGATGAACTTCATGAAATGATGTCCCGACACCCTTAGTCCCAACACCAGCAGCCCCGACACCGTCCGTCAGTCCTCGGGACCTAAGTTCCAGCAGGGCATGGAATTGTCCATCTAGTCCGCTCTCCATCCCATCTCCCACCATCCTGCCAAGCAGCTAGCCTGGTACAAATGGCTAAGCCTGGGATGACTAGCCAAAAGGTTGGCGGGCTCTCAATCACTCAACCACTCCTCCAGGGAAAGACCTAACCAACACTTTAAAAGATGACAACCAAGAGAACCCCGTGGAGAAGTGCCACCTTGCCACACGGTGACACGGAGAGCTGCAATCAATCTGATGGCATCAGCAAAGCTGACAGCAATCACAGTACCTGGCAGTACAATTCTTAAAACTGGGAGTGGAGGGGAGATTTCTAGTTCACCATACAAGGCTCTAGTCTTCGGAAGTCTGAAGACTGAGGGCCATGTTTTATGTCTCTCATCTCTACCTCTTAATGCCATTAACAGACACGTGTAGATCCTAATAGATGTTTCTGGCATTCGTACAGCACTCTAGTTCACAGAGGCTGGCCCTATAACCCCTTTGGTTAAATCTCTGAGACCAGTCCTCCTGAATGTCGTCAGGTCAGCCGTGTACAAGTACCTGCCGTCGGAGACATAAGAGATGTCTAAGCAGTCACAGAACGGACAAATGAGGGAAGCGGAGCATGGACCAATCGCACAGCTGTGCGTTAGGGGTTGGAGGAATTTTTGTCTAAGGAATGAGATTGAGACCTTTGCAAAGTCGCCTGAGGAAGCCCTCAGCACCCTCCGATGTCCTGTTCTCCCCAGCTGGGTCCTGCCTCAACCTCTCCTGCAGTTACAGGTTCTCCTGCTCACTCATATGTTGGTTGATGAGTGCCCAAATCTGCTCTTCTAGACGTAATTCTAAAGGACATATTGCTTCTTCATTTCTAAGTATCCAGGAGAGGACTGAACACAAAACAGGCCAGCCATGGATTTATAAAACTTGAGTCAAGATTGTGGAAGATAGAGGACCCCCCTCAAATGATGTTTGCCTTATGTTATTAGGCAACAGGGTCTGCTTGGCTCCCCTTAACCCTGACTTCAGCAACTCCCCTTCCCTTTCCTTCTGCCCTCTTCCCCAAGGTCATAGCCCCAGGCCTTCCACAGAACCAACAGAGGACACGAGTGCTCTTTGTTACACACCACTGAGTCTGGGGTGCGATTTGTTGCACAATTTTATCGCAGTATTTGGGACTACCAGAGGAAGCCAGCCTCTGACACACACATCACAGGTTTGGCAGGCACAGTTGCAAGCGATAGTTATTAATTATTATAGTAAAGTCATGGAGAGCATGAGAAAGAGAGAAATAATAGAGTCAGACACATCTCATGGTAGCATGCTCAGTTCAGCCCCGCTTGATGGTCCACTGGGAGAGGAAGTGAGTGAGGGGAAGGGGAGGACATGGGGAAGGGGAACATGAAGGAGAGGGACAGGAGGTGAGGGAGGAGAGGTGGTTGAGAGTCCAGAGCAAGAGAGCTTCTTGATTCTGACCAGGCCTTATATACCTTTTGGTCAGGACATACGTCACAGGAGAGGGTTGTGCTATAGGTACACGTTATAGGAGAGGGAGGTATCAGGGTCCCATGTGGCAAGAGCAGACTTCTGGATGTGGCTGAACAGGTTAGACTAGCTCAGAGATCATGGACGGTAGTGAGTGAACTCCACCTATTGGGGACCAGATCTTGGTTCTGGCTTCGGGAAAGTGACCCATTGCCCTAGCAACAGAGAACCAGTCCTATCTTTTGTGGGAGAGACAAAGGCCTCTGATAGCTGGAGCCTTTAGGGAGAATCTCTCTAAGCTTCTGAACTGGCAAATGGTTAGCAATATTTGCTTAATACTTTGGAGTAGATATAATTGTGGGAAAGTCCTATCTTCCTCCAACAGGGGGCACTCTGGGCAGCACCAATGGTTAAACTGTGCACTGCTTGCTGACAAGTGGCAGCTGAAACCATTCCAGAGGGGCCACAAAGCAAGGCCTGGCAATCAGCTTGACTCCCCTATGGAGCGGCTGTACTCAGCACACACGGGGTCACCAGGTGTCAGAGCCCCAGGGCCATGGCAGTGAACAATCACAACAAATGGTTCACCAAGGGTCCTTCAAGACCTTGTAGATCTGCAGGAAAGAAGTGGAGGAAGTAAGGGCAGCTAAACAAGTGGTCCAAGACCCCAGTTCTCTGCAACCAGAGTAGCTGTACTTGTAGAGACCAAGGTTTTGTGTGGTGTTTCATTTGAGAGAGGACTGCTAAGCCAAAAATATTCCCCCTGTGGTATCTATTTTGTTGTTGAGAATATACACAGCAAAAGCATATGGATTCACAGCTTTTACATGTACAATTTCGTGATAGTGATGACAGTCTTTGGATGGTGCAATGATCCTTACCTTTCTTGTCTGATTTGTTCCTCTCCCTCTTACATAGATCCCCATAAGGATCCTATGTTGAGTTGTTATTGTCAGTTTGACAATAGAACCCATTTCAATGGTTCTAGAAAGAGCTTGGTGCTCAAGACGGGCCTCTTTTTACAAGTGGAGCAGAACTCTATTCTGTGTGTGTTACACACATTTATTATTTTTTTATATTGTATCTATTTTATTGCCCATTCCTACCAATAGAAAGCAAGTTTCATAAAGGCTATAACCATTCCTTATACATGTTAGTACTCTTTCATGAATATTTTTCTATAACTTAGTTCTTTAACAATAGTGTAGGGCTGAGCCCCGGTGGCATAGTGGTTGTGCACAAGATTGCGGCCCACTGGGACGGAGGTTCAATTCCAGCAGTGGGGCTGGGCCTCCTACTCCCACCACCAGAGAGCAGTGATGCCCCAAAACAAACAAACAAACAAAAAAATAGCGTGCTCTTTTTCCCTAATAATTTTATTGGGGGCTCTTCCAGCTCTTATAATATTCAATACATCCTTTGTATCAAGCACATTTGTACACATGTTGTCATCTTCATTTCCAAATATTTTCTACTTGAGCCCTTGGTAGCAGAACTTGATTTTAAGATTACTTCAACAGTTTTTTTTTTTTAACTTAAGGTTTAAAGATGATCTTGAGAAATAAGTTCAGAAGCACAGCCTTAACCTCCCTGGCTCCAGAAGATAGAATCCGTGAGACTTGTAAATTCTGTTCTTCATTACCCCCTTTTAATCAGGATTCTTCCATGAAATCTGTGATCACATTGTTCCATCATGGCTGCTAGGCACTATCCAGGGCTTCTGGTCTCATACCAAAGAAAGCAATTGTTCATGGAGGTGCTTGCATGCCATGTCCTCCTCTAATGCTGAACTCTCCCTCTATTGCTCTATTCGAGGAGAATAGAGGAGGTGTAGCTGTGGTGACTGCAAGCATTTAAGATTTCTAGCAACATGCAATGAACAATGGGGAAGAATAGAAGCTTGAAACACATCATTGCTAAAACATTTTTTAAGTCACATACTATTTGATTTTTTAAGATACCATAGTTTTCTAGCATTCTATAATCTCAGTTGTGATTTTGAGTCTACTGGAAATTAATCTGGATCCATAAATACTAGACATGTTCCTACCCTTGACACATAAGCTTAATTATTTTATCTGAAAAGGGGGAGGTAGACCAAATGAGTGGGGGGAGGGCCTGTGGTAGTTATATACTGTATATAATTGAGTATAAGACAACCCAAATATCAGCCAAGTCACCTACAAAAACTTCATTAAATGTGCTGAAAAACTTGGCTTAGGCCTGAGCCCCGGTGGCGTAGTGGTTGTGCGTGGGACTGCGGCCCACTGGGATGGCGGTTCAATTCCAGCAGTGGGGCTGGGCCTCCTACACCTACCACCAGAGAGCAGTGATGCCCCAAAAACAAACAAACAAAAAAACTTGGTTTATACATGAGTATATGCGGTAATCTCATGTCAACTTAAGGGTATTAAGACTGAAGGGGTGGAGTCTAGCCTGTCAATCAGATCACAGCCTGATGATGCCTTCTGGTGGGCATGGCCTTCTCTAGGGATTCTGGGAATTCTCTCTCTCTCTCTCTCTGCTTTACCTTCCTATGGAGGAGACACTCAGAGAGCTGGAGCAGTCACATGGAAACTCACACCATCATTGAGTTGCCTACTCCACCACTGGATCCACAAGACTTTCCACCTACCAGCCTGTGATCTCCCTGTATTCAGCATCATTGGATGTGTTGCAAGAGTCTAAAGAGGAATTTATGGGCTAGTATCAGACATGTGGGCTAATGTCAGGCTTCTGGACTTGTCTAGACTGGACTGGAATGTTTTCTTAATATACAACTGCTCTTTGATATAAAGTGTTCTCTTACACACATATGAGTGCCTCTGAATTTGTTTCTCTACTCAACCTGGACTAACAGAGTCTGTGCTCTCAGGCTTACCTTGTTGGTACTCTACACAGGTTCCTCTCTCGTCTATAAAATAGGACAAATGCTCACTCCACAGAAACTTTGTAAATGCCTAATTATGTAATGACCCAAGCCCAACCCACTGCCACTAAGTGAATTCATAGTGGGAGTAGAAGACTGAGTAGAACTGCTCCATAGGGCTTCCAAAGCTGCAGCTCTGGTGGATTCCAACCACAGACCTTCTGGTTGACATCTGAGTGGTTTAACCAGCGTACAACCAGGGATTTTTAATTATGCAATGGCTTTTCTGTTACTTGTCACCCAAATCATCCTACATGATATAGTTAGCTCTATAACATGGTTTACATATATAGAGAGAGCAAATTGACTTTCATATGTGGAAAGTGAGAGATGACTTCTATGCCTCATCTTTCTCTATGCACCTCTGCTCTGCTGGCCTGAGAATTTGTCCTCTGGTGAAGGTCATTCATAGTCTCCATATGGCTGTTGCAGTTGGCAGGGCTACCCACTTTCTCATCTGCTACCAGAAGGAAAGAGAAGTTTTCTTCAAACAAAATTCGAAGTTCCACTGTGATGGGGCCATGCCTTCATAACAACAAAGAGATCCGGATTATGCAGATTGGTCTTGATCTTAGAGAGCAATCAGGGTTCCCTGAGATCAATGCCACCAAAGGACACAGATGTGTGACAATGGATTATGCCATCCCAAAGAAAACTTAGGAATAAGGAAAAGGGGAAATGAAGGCTAAGAGGGCAAGTATCTCCATTCCCGTGGATAACGGATACCAGTGTTGATTCTGGGCGATGGGATGATAGCTCAGTTTGGAGGGTATACCTTTGTATACTATAATACAATGATATTTATTTATTTCCGTTGCCACCTCTCAAATTACTGAGTTAATTCTCATGATGAGAGTCATACTTCACGTTGGTACAACTGTATGGGAGAACTCTGAGAAGAAGAAAACAATAAGGAAACCTTTCATCTCCTTGCTCCCATTGCCTGTGAACATGAACTTTTGATTTGAGAGATGCTGGCTAGCATATTCTGATGAGGTGCTTCTCTGGAGAGTCAAGCTCCTTGCAAAGTAGAGTCATGTGTCATGGATATGAGTTAACGGTTCCAAACAGTCCAGCCCTCAGCAAACCAGACAATCTAGCCCAGTGGTTCTCAGCCTTCTTCATGCTGCTACCCTTTCAGACAGTTCCTCATGTGGTGCTGACCTCCCAACCATAACATTATTTTCATTGCTGCTTCATCACTGTCATTTTTCTACGGTTATGAATGGGGCGACCCCTGGGAAACAGCCATTTGACCTCAAATGGGTGGCAACCCACAGGCTGAGAACCACTGACCTAGCCAGAGGCTTTTCTGAAAGCAGGTGGCTCCCTGGCTTCAGTATAATCAATTGTTCATATCATTGTTGTAATGGCATAATTTGTATCATGAATTTTCAGAAAATGTTTCTTAAAGGGTTTAATAGCAATGACTGGGCATTGGAATCGCATAGATTTTAAGCCTTTGAGCCACAACTCTGAGTGTGTGTGTGCCTAACAAAAAAACAAGACAATCTAAAATTCCTAGTGGTATAATTATTTAACCCTCCACCCTAAATTTTTGTTTCTTTTTAAACCTTCCAAATACCCTGAGGCTTAAGAGAAAAGTCTAACCACTTCTCTAATTCTGACTCACAGCCTCTCTATGAGACAACCCAGAAGAGGCCCCCGGGGCTTCCAAGGCTGGTCTTTACAGAAGCAGACTGACCCCCACCTCTTTCTCCCAGTCAGGGTTTCCTGCCTTCCACTTGGTCCCACAGGCTTTTTATGAGTCAGAATTGACTCAACAGCTGCCGGTGGAGAAAAACGTCAGATTCACTTTGGTCTCCAGGAAAGACCACGGACATCTGTGTTAGTATAGACCTTAGAATTGATTAGCAAGCTAGAGATGGAATCCTCACCCTCTGGGAATTTCACAGAGGCAGGAGTCTCCAAACTTAATCTGCATAGAGGCTGGAGGACCAAGAACTGAATGACTAAGTGCTGGAATTCATCCCTGAAGCAGATTCCAACCCTTTGATTACACTATGACAAACCCATCGTAAGGCATGCATTTCTGACAATTAGCACGTTTTATGAGCTCTCGGTTCCACTTTCTAACCATGACCTCAGAAGAAGCTGGCAGGGTGTTTTGCCCTGGGAAAGAGAGTCGTGCTGAGTGAATGAATTCATGTTGGTCCTGGTCAAAGAGTTACCTTTTTCCTCGCGCAATTTCAGGGAAGGGGCCACCCAATTTTAAACTGTGGACTGTGGTTCACAGGCGAAATGATCCATGTACTACTGACTGACAGTTATCCACTGGACAAATGTCCCTCTTTGGGTTAGAACATATCTTATCTAAGTTAATTGTTAGGAAAACTGAATCTCATCAGGCATTTATATGTGTTTTTGTTTTTTATTTCATAGTTTTACTATGTTTCTTTGAGAGGTTATCTACAAATATGTGTGCATATCTAGTTTTCTTATACATCATCCTTATACTTTAGAACACAGCAGCACATATTTTACTGCATAAGGACCACACATTTTCAAACAGCGAAATTGATGTCAATTGTTGTAGCATATGAGAAAACAAAATGAGTATTTTGTTATAAGGAGCATTAATTCAAGTAGATAGTTTTAAAATTATTGAGGGAGGTGGTGAATAATCTCACATGTACATCATGGATACATGGGGAGTGTGTGTGTGTGTGTGTGTGTGTGTGTGCACGCACGCTTTAGTATAGCAAATCTATTGCCCAAATGACATTATCTTAAAATAAAAGAATGTATGTTGGATTTTTTCCTTCATAAATATATATATAAATAATTATACCAACATAGAAAGCTCTTTGATATTTGAAACCGTAATGTTTTTATTTTATTTCATTCACTTCTATATAGCTAAATTTGTACCAGAGAAGCATTTGAGGCAGAATGAGTGCCAGATTTTAATTAAAAATATTAGATTTTTTAAAAAGTGCATGACAATTTTGCATGTCAGGTCAATAAAAGGAGCTTAAAATGCCAGCAACTACCATCACTCTCTTCTTTCTGCTTGTTTGCTTTTTTTTTTTTGCCATTTGGGGACAAGTCTTCCCACATTTTTAAGTCTTTCTAAATGAAAGATTGATTCACCTAGAATCAAACCCAGACCACTGCAGAAAGGGCCTTTCTGAATGTACAGAACACTGGCACCTGGTGGGCTGCCGCTCTCTTGGCCCGGAGAATGCAGGGACTCCTTCCAGCCCACAGAGCATCTTCTCCTACTGACTTAGTGATGATTCTTCCACAGGCCTGTCACTTCCCAGGAGTGACATCGTGGAAGGGGGCTGTGGGACACCCAGCTGAAACCTCTTCACCAACAAAGGCTTTGCAGTCTGTCTAGTGACAAAAACTTTAAATTTGATATGATGATGATTGTTATTGTTGTTATTGGATCGGGTACTAGAGTGTGTCACAAAGAACGGGGATTAGGAATTCTTGGCGGGCCGGGCTGATAAACCTCAGGTCCATGAAGATGACCAGGGACTGGACAGAGCCTCCTTCGAGGAGACCTAAAGCAGCCTTGAGTCAGAGCTGACTTGATGACGACGCACAAGAACCACTCATAGGACGTCACTGTCACCTGCACAGGCTCTGTTCCAAAGGATGGCAGGAAGCTGGTTCCTCCAGCTGTGAGGTGTCCTTCCGGCCTGAGAACGAATGTGGCAGGGCTAAACTGATGACGCCTTCACCCTGGTCAGGAGGAGGAAAACGAAGTGCCTGCTGTCGTTATCTTGTTGTACGTGTCTGGGGTTGTTCAGAAAGGGGCCCGTGCTAATGCAACGTGGTGATAGTGGTAGTTAACAGTTAGGCTGCTGCTACCCGGTACCAGCCGCCTTCCAGACAGTCCTCGTTCAGTACTCCAAGAACCCTGCATTCTAGGAGGTCCATCTTACAGACAGAGAAACTGAGGTGGAGACTGGTGAATTCCCATGGCCAAAGATGCCCAGCTAGTAAGTGCTTGAGCTGGGATTTGAACATAAATCTCTCTAGGGCCAACAACCTTAGTCTTTAGTCTGAGAATGACACCGTATCATGTGCCAGGGCCCACGGCCCAATTTCTCTGATCATCGTAAATGGCTCATGGATGCAATGCTTATTTACTCCTTTTTTCTTTCGTTGATTTTACCTTATAACTTTTACAGTTATAAGGGGCTCTTACAGTTCTTACAACATTCAATACATCATTCGTATCAAGCATATTTGTACGCATGTTGCCATACTCATTTCCAAATATTTTCTACTTGAGCCCTTGGTATAAGCTCCTCTTTACCCCTCTTTTTAAAAAAAAATAATATTTACTCCTTTTTATAATTCTTTTGTCCCCTCTTAAGCTACTTGTAAATATCAGGAGGAAGCAAGCAGATAATTCCAGAGTCTTGCTCTTCCTTCACTAAGCCAATAGCACCAGAAAAAGTTCTGGGGGCAAGATCATGATGGAAGTTAGAGGGAAGTCCAGGGCAGTCTGTCTAGACCTACAGGAGCATAAGCAACAGAGGACAAAATGCAACCGATGGACCTGGTTTGGCTACTGACGCAAGCCAAAGTCTAGGATGACATCGTAAGACAGCTGGAATAAATTTGAATGTCAACCACTATCCAGTAATGGCAAGGATTAAGATCCCAAGTGATAATGATGGCATTCTGTTGTTGTTGTTTTAACTTCATATTTCTGTAGGGATGTACACAGAAGTGGCTACGGATGAAATGACTTAAAGGGAAAAATAGGGCAAAGAAAAAAGGAGAAATGGGGCTGAGCCCCGGTGGCGTCAGTGGTTGAGCGCGGGACTGCGGCCCATGGGCTTGGCGGTTCAAATCCAGCGGCGGCTCTCAGGAGCGGCACTGGGTAGCGCCCACGACCACCAGAGGCAGTGATGCCCAAAAAAAATAAAAACCAAAAAAAAGAAAAAGAAAAAAGGAGAAGTGAAACATAGTTGGTGAAAGCAAAGCCAAACTTTCCACCAACAAATCAATTCTGACTCATAGTGACCGAGGGCTGCGGTCGGCAAACTTGAGACCGAAGAATCAGTCCTGTCCCTTTGGACAACTTTAAAATCACTCAAGAGCCTTAAATATGTTTTTCCAAACAAGTGAAATCACAGTGATCTAAAATAATAACCTTCAAATGTCTTCACTGTTACTTCAGAGCTGCACACGGAAAGAGCCTCAGTTTGCCGACCCCTGGCCTAGGGCATGGCAGAACTAACTAGTCCTATGGGTTTGAAATTGTTATTGTTTATAGAATAAAAAGCCTCTCTCTCTCTCTCTCTCTCTCTCTCTCTCTCTCTCTCCTTTCTAAGCAGCTGATGGCTTTTGTCTTTGAACCGCTGACCTTGCAGTTTGCAGCCCAGCTTCTCAACACTGTGTCTGGATGCTCTAGATGTAGCAGCGTCTTATTAATTGTGTCGTCTGGGGGATGAGGACGGGGTGCAAAGTATGATTCTTGCTATTTTGTGTACAATTCTATCAATTCATAATAAAAGAACGGAAACGGAAACTCCTAGGAGACATTTCATTGAACAGCCTCCTAATTCGATGTTATACATGGTCTGTACCCCAGAGTCTTGAATTTTCATGTCAACTTTGGAGTGAAGTCTTGCCAGGGCAGAGGCTTCCCATCCATGCAGAGATATTTAGCGCTGCACTGCCCTCTAGTGTTTTCCAAGGAGCTTGCAGCACCCAGCCAGACCCTCCTCGCTAGCCACTATCGGCCTTTCATTTAAATGGAGGTTTGAGAAGGCTCTTAGCGATAAGGGAGTCTTTGTCCACACTGGTCCTGGAGGCTCCCCTTCACGGCTCTCTCTGAGCAGGAACTCACACGAAAGTAGTGCAAGCACTCAGTTTCCCAAAGCCCAAATGTTTGAAAGGGAAACTGTAATGTTTGTCCCACTGAGAAGTTGACTGTCTTGGTCATTGATTTGGGTGGTTGCTCAGTGATGAACTCTCAGTTATAAATCATTGATTGATGTGAATCAGACCTCCTGACGAACCACTTTTGCCAAATTGCCGACCCAATGAGCATTGTGAGTCAGACCTTCTTCAAATCACTTTAACGGAAAGAACCCTGAGAAAGTCTTGTAAATGACGAAAATTCTGAAAGATATAAAAGATCCCCCTATCCATCCAAGTAAACTTTCATAACCAATTCTTGCAAAACTAATAACCGAGGGCATTCACATGTTCTTGACCAAACTGAACCTTTGATAAATTACCCTCTGGGCCAACTTTATTCCAACCAGTTTCTTGCAAATGATAATTGGAATTAAATTGTCTTCAACTTACATTTAGCCAAACCCTATGCCATTCACACAATCAATGGAAGGAATTCGGTCATGTGGATGAAGGGAGACATTGGACAGCTTAAGACATGGCAAAGAAATAATAATTTATAAATTATCAAGGGTTCATGAGGGAGGAAGGGTCAAAGAGGGAGGGGGGAAATGAGGAGCTGATACCCAGGGCCCAAGTTGAAAGAAAATGTTTTGAGAATGATGATGGCAACGAATGTACAAATGCGTTTGACACATGGATTGGGATAAGAGTTGTACAAGTCCCCAATAAAGTGATTTTTTTTAAATGAGATTTTTTAAAATGAGATTTTAAAAATGCTCATCTACTTAGAAAGAGCATGATCCAGTGGATGATTCCTTTGTCAAGCTTGCTTGCTCTAATTATTGTTGTTGTCTTATGATTTGTATTTTCTTTTTCTTTTTTGGGGGGGGGCGGGGAGCATCGCTGCTCTCCGGTGGTGGGAGTAGGAGGCCCAGCCCCACTGCTGGAATTGAACCTCCGTCCCAGTGGGCCGCAGTCCCGCGCACAATCACTGCGCCACCGGGGCTCAGCCCGATATGTATTTTCATATGCTTTTCAGGAGGGGAACATTTTGTGCTTTAGGCAAAATGAGCTTCCCAGGCCTTAGTTCCTGCGCAGATTGTTTTGTGAACCCCCATTTCCATGTGTCCTCCCTTCCCCCTCCCCGCTCAGCTTCACCTTTGGACAGGTGCTACGCTCTTGGTCTCTTCTAGCTGAATGATCTAAGGCAGGGGTCAGCAAACTGCGGTGTGCACGCCCTATGCGCCTCTTTCAGGGTGAACGTGCGGCTCTGCAGTAACATTGGACACATTTGAAGGTCATGATTTCAGATCACGGGGATTTCATTTGTTTGGAAAAACATATTTTAGGCTCTCGAGTGATTTTAAAGTTGTTGGGAGGGACAGGATGGTCTCAAGAGTTTGCCGACTCCTGATCTAAGGAGCGGGTTTGTCCTCCTCGCGTTGTCCATGGCCATCCAGGGAAAGGAAACCACATTTTCCCATGCATTTTCTGAGAAAATATTTGGTTCATACTGAGGTTTTGCAGGCACGATGCGAGGTGTTGGGGATAAAACAGGAGGTGGGGGCTGAGCCCCGGGGGCGTAGTGGTTGTGCGCGGGACTGCGGCCCACTGGGATGGAGGTTCGGTTCCAGCTCCACGGAGCAAAGGCTGGGCCTCCTACTCCCACCACCTGAGGACAGTGATGCCCCCCCCAAAAAACAAAAACAAACAAAACAAAACAAAACAAAAAAACAGGAGGTGGAATAAAACAGGCTGTTCGTTCCAGTAGAACAGTCCATCTGTAGCACAGTGCGCAAGTGCAGGGTGAATCTGACGCTGGAGACCCTGCTGAGGACCCAGAACAAGGGGAGATCAAGCTAGGCTTGGGGAGGGGAAACCACGCAGACCTTTCTGGCGCAAACCGCGACTGACCAAGGCCGTCTTTTTAAACACGTGTCACGCCCAGGTGCCCGACTGTCGTCCTATGGTAGCTTGCATTGCATGCGGCCGCGATACCTGGAAGCTCTACCACAAGGATTTCATGTATAAGGAAGGCCACCAACAGTAGATGGTCTCAGCAGGCCTCTCAGGTTAAGACAGGCTAGGAAGAAAGGCCTGGTGACCTACTCACAAAATGAATCCGTGAAAATCTGTGTCTTAGAACAGAATACTGCCTACTATGCTGTTATAAGGTGAACCCCTAGATTGGGAGACACTCAAATCACAGCAATGACCTTGAGTGTCCGTCTGGGTAGACTAGAGAAACAAATTCATAAACACGCATATGTATTTAAGGGAGAAGTTTATATATAAGAACAGTTGAACCCTGAAAAAGCATTCCAACCCAGTCCAGTTCAAGTCCACAAATCCATTCCTAGCTCATATGTCCAATATTAATCTATAAAGTCCTGTACAGAGTCACGAAACACATACAGTGATGCTGAATGCAGGATGAGCACAGGCCAGTGGGCATGAAGTCTTTGGAGCCAGTGGTGTTATAAGTATCTCGGCACTGACAGGGGTCTCTACATGACTGCCCTGGTTTCAAAGGTCTGGTTGCATCCACCTCTTGTCAACTGCAATATCTCCCAGGGAAGTCAGTCCTGTTGGTAGAGTCTCCAAAAGAGTGAACTGAGATAGTGTCTCCTGCCTGCAAGAAGGAAGCACCAGATTTTCCAGAATTCTCAGGAGAAGGCCATGTCTACATAGAAGATTTATCGGCTATGATCTGGTTGACAGACTAGACTCCACCCCTACATTCTTAATCCTCAAATTTATATACGATTACATATCTCCCACAACTCCTGGCCCCAATTTGCTTTTCTACCAGAAAAACAAGTGGGCATTAGCCTTTCTTTGTACAGTGTAGCAGTTCCATAATCTCCTGGCAACTTGCAATGGGCTGGAGTTTAGCTTGTCAATCAGGTTGCAGCTTGATGATGGCATTTTAGAGGCATGACAGAGATAAACAGCTCACTAGAGACCAGATATACACTCTCTCTGCTGCACATTCACATTGACAAGCCACACGGAGCTATGTCAATGACAGTCAGCCCTGAGCTAGAAGAGTCACATGACGACCTCTGCCAGTGCAGAGATGCTTCCATTGCCACTGGATCCACAAGACTTTCTGCCTACTGGCCTGTGATCTTCCTGCATTCGGCATTATTGCCTGGCTGCATGAGTTAGAAGAAGAATTTATAGGCTGGTATCAGACATATGGGCTAACATCAGTCTTATGGGCTTGATCTGGACTGGGCTGGGGTGTTGACTTAATATACAATACACTACTACATACACATGAGTCTCCCTGAATTTGTTTCTCTAGTCAACCTGAACTAACACATATAGCATGGCTGAGGTCAAGTTTGAGCCTCTCTGGATGTTGCGTGGTGTTTCACCCTGGCTTTATTTCTACTTCACCATCTCTAGTCTTTCTTTTTTGCCATGGGAGGAAAGGAGTTCACGCTGTCTGGGGTCTCTACTGTCTCTACTGTCTTCAGCCATTGCTTCTGTGTTTGTGGTATGAGGATGTGACCAACCCTCCTTTGCATGAGTGGCCTTACCAAAGACTTTTCAGTCTGTCATTTGTTTGGTTTGAAAGAGGACTGTACAATCTCCAACAACTTGAGCATCTTTCCCTGGAAGCTCAGAGTGTATAGGGTGTTGGAGTATATATTTTTTCTTGGGTAGATTGCTTTTGCTCTATCTGCTATAGGATAACAGAACCAAAGGAGGATTTTGTGATTTGTAGAGCCTTATGTTCACTTCTTCAGCTCACAGGAACTGTTCTACCCTGTCCTACAGTGTCGCCATAAGTCCCCATGGACTCGACGATGGCAGTGAGTTTGGTTTGGGTTAGTACATTTCCTCATTAACGTTATTTCAACAGCTCTGTGAAATATAGAGGTATAGTTTTAATTCTAGTTTAGCGGCTTTGAGAGAAACTTCTCCTAGCCTACCCAGAGTGCAAGCAGCAGACTTGATTTTTCATTTACAAAGCAAGGAGTTCAGATGAGCTTTGCCTTCCTTGATATTTCTATGGTTGCTTGCATCTCCGACTACAGCCAGACTCCAGAGGGCAGACAATGTTACCAGGGGGTATAATAGGCTAAAGATTCCCTCCCCACCTTGGATCTTGTCACACTGAAAGGAAGTATCCAGTTGAGAGACAGGGGTAAAGTTCCAATGGAGGAAACGAGGTTATTTTATTTATCCAGCATAGGTGCCATCCTGGGTGGGAATCGGATTTTTCTCCTGCTCAGGTCAGACCTGCTATTGGCTGGCTTTTCTGTAGGCGCTGAGAGTTCAAGCTGTGCCTTTATGGTTGGGCCAGAGCCCTGGCTGGGTTCTTCCTGATACTCAAAGGGTCAATTCAGTCACTTATGAGTTGGGCACACCTCTGGTCCACACCCTTTTACTGCCTCCCTGTGTTGGGAATTCCTTCTCTTTTGAAAACTATTAATAAAGGAAGTGTCTTTCCCACCCTTTGCTTCCCTCTGTCCTGAGATTCTGTCCATTTTCTCCCTTTCCTCTAACCTAGCAGTAGTAGTATTTGAAAAAGGATTCCTGTGTACCAAGCACGTACATGTATAGGACTCCACATTGGTTTGGTTCACAGCACCCAGTGAAGTAGGTACTAATATCACTCACTTGACACAGGACGGAATGATGGCACATGAAGGTCAGTAGCTAGAGCAAGACTGAACCTGTGATTGAACCCAGTTGTGCTATTCTAGCATGGTCGCAGAGTGGTTCTGCATGGGACTGCAATCTGCACAAAGTCAGCAGTCAAGACTACCAGCTACTCCAAAGAAGGGAGACGAGGCTTTCTCCTCCTGGAAAGAGTTACAGTCTGGAAAACTCACTGATCTACCTTGTATAGGCTTGCTGTGGGCTGGTACTGACTTGATGGCATTCAGTTTGGGGGCTTTGTTTATTTATTTTGTCCTTACAGTTACTCTAAAGCTTTTTACTTAACCGTTACACATATTTCCCCTGAAGAAATTAAAGGGTGAGTAGGCAATGAAGATAAGGACATTTTTAATTTGAATATTGAGACTTATAATAAAACTAACGGGTTTGTTATACCAAATTCACTGCCATTGAGTTGATGGTGACTCATAGTGAGTCTATAGGACAGGGTCGAACTGCCCCTGTGAGTTTCCATGACTATAATGCATTAGGAGAGTAGAACCCCATCTTTCCTCTGTAGAGTACTTGGTGGTTTTGAACTGCTGACCTTGTGCATTGCAGCCCAGTGACTAACCACTTCACCATGAGGGCTGCTGCTAGGTAGAAAGAGTCTGGAAAAGGGAGAAGAGTTGGCATGAGTCTGGCAGAAATTGTAACAGGGGTATAGTGGAGTGAAGACTCGTTTTTCATAAATGCCTCTGTCAGGGGAACCAGCCCCTCACATCATCACAGGTCTGGTAGACACAATTGTACAGTGATAATAA